>CAEFZY010005414.1:0-21530 GCA_903066815.1 Brachyrhaphis roseni | reverse complement strand
GTTTTGGTCCTTGAAGATTAAGTCTCCGCCTTGGTTAGCTGAGAGAGGTGAATATAACAACTAAGTAACTCTGAGTTTGTTAGAACGGTTATTTCCTCAGTCCATGTATTTCTGTTCTCCGGCCGTAAGCGCAATAAAGATGATTTTGCTCCCTGACTTTTGTCTGGACCTCAGTCTCTGAATTGTGCACTTCACACATTTGGTGCCGAAACCCGGGACCTGTCGCAGGTCTGGTCCGATTCGGTGGATCCCGGGAGAGGGGCAGATCACCGAACCTCTTCTACCTCCTTTAAGCCAGACTGTCTGAGAGAAAACCGGGTTGGATCAGCCGCGACGGGACAAAGACAGAGCTGAGGGGGGCAGCAAACATCTTAAGGTTTTTAAGGTCTATTAAGTTAGGCTATCAATTCAGACTGCACTGAATAGAGGTTTCTTTTAAATTCAGAATTAGAGAACGGGTCTTTTCTCCTCCAAGGAGCCTCATGAGGATTATATTGTAGAAGAAATGACTGAAAAACACGGGGAATCATGTGTTCAGTTTTTGCCACAATGGCATAATAAATATGGATTTCCTAAATATGGGTCATTTGAACCCGAGCCTTTAATAGAATTGGAAGAAAGAAAAATTACTACAGAAACAACAGCTAATGAAAAAAAAAATAAAATAAAAATTTCACTTGACCATTTACGAATAATGCAGGCACACACAGATACACTTAGAGTCTGGAAACAGGAATCAAAAAGCAAACAAGCACAACAGCAACACAGTTTTCAGATGGTTCAGAAAGATGCAGAAAAACACGAGGATAAACAAGATCAGGAAAATAAGAAAGCTAATACTGTCTTTCTCTCTCTTCCCAACATGCCAACTGGCTGCGATGAGCTTGTTCCCAGCGGCATCCATCCATCCAGCCTTCCACCTTACCAACCATTAGCCTCACTGAGGAAAAATCCTCTCTTTGGACATTGATGACCATTATCCCTCCGAAGAAGAAACTATCAACCATCAGGAGCTTCTTCTGAATAAATGAACAAACTTTCCACTCAGCTGATGCTGCGTTCACACAGCAGGCGAACCAGAACCAAACCTGATTCTGATTTTTCCGATCTGTTTCTCTTCCAGATGTGAAACTAAATCATATCCGATAGTTTCCAAAGCGTCTGGAGTCGGAATGTAGCATTTTATCCAACATGCGTACAAATTCAGCAGCAGAAGAATCCAGAATCTAAACTGTGGCTGAAAATGATGATAATGAAGTGATGAAAACAGTGAACGCATCACATCCCCACCGACCACTCCGGGTCCGACTCCACGTCCAAACAGAACCGGGTCAGAAGCTGCAGCTCCACTAAAGGCCGCTGCTGTTAGCTGTTAGCTTTATCCACTTCCTGCTGAGCGTCGCTCTCAGCAAGTTTAATAAGAAGAATGAAAGAACGAAATTTATTTCAGAAAAACTCTGAACTGAGCATCAAGTTGGAGACGAAACGGAAACAAAACTTATAATTCTGACAAGTTTTCATCAGAAAACCAGAACAATTCATGGTGGATAAGCTGCAGGGAAACCGTCCTGGTCCTGGTCCTGGTGCTGGTTCTGGTTCTGGTGCTGGTTCTGGTTCTGGTCGTCAGAACCGCCTTGGTTCCCCAAAAGTGGTTCCTGTGTGACCCGACATGACCTGCAGGTCCAGCATGAAACCCAGTTATTATTCAGGAAAGCTGCAGATTGACCAGAACCAGAACCAGCACCAGGACCAGGACCAGAACCAGAACCAGCACCAGGACCAGGACCACAACCAGCACCAGGACCAGGACCAGGACCAGGACCAGAACCAGAACCAGCACCAGGACCAGGACCACAACCAGCACCAGGACCAGAACCAGGACCAGCACCAGGACCAGAACCAGAACCAGGACCAGCACCAGGACCAGAACCAGAACCAGGACCAGCACCAGGACCAGGACCACAACCAGAACCAGGACCAGGACCAGGTTGCATGGCTGCTTCCAGCTATGCAACCTGACAGCCTCCCATGTTGAGGAGGGGTCAGAGGGCACCCTGACCTCTCTGTTGCTATGCAACCACTTTCACACTTCAACATCCGCAGCATCACTCAGCTCATCTGTTGGACCAGTCCACAGGGTGGCTGGTTTTTATGAACTCTGTGGACATTTTCCCATTAAATGTTGTAATTCTGTCTGAATTAAAGCTGGAAGCAGGAAGTGGATCTGTGGCTCTGATCCAGGTCACTCAGAACCACTCTGACCAGGCAGTCTGTCTGGCCGTTTCTCAGTAATTAGGAAGTCCAAGCTGGAGGTTTTCCATGTAAGTCGGTGAAGCTGCACTCAGTCACATTTCCTGACATGCCTCAGCTGTAATTGGGCTTTTAATTAAAATGTCAGTTCACATGAAATGTTACATCTTTGACTTTTTATAGCAGAATAAAGAACATGGAGTAAAATGTGCTGCAGAGGTTCAGGTTAAGGACAAACATTTGCATTTGAGAGTTTTTCTGATCTTCAGGAGGAATCCTGGTGATTCCGGGTCCAGCTGTTTCTCCTCTTTGGTTCAGGCGGTTCTGGTTTTTAAGACTTTGATTAACGAAATGGTCAATTCAGACTAAATATCCAAATGTCAACATACATCAGATTACAGAGCCTTAATGCTCCATCAGGTGCTGGATCCCAACACCTGATGGAGGAAGTTTGCTACTTGTGTCAGAACCAGAACCAGAACTATGTGGTTCTCAGAACCACTCTGAGAACCAGAACCAGAACTATGTGGTTCTGGCCATGGTCCAGATTCGGACATCTCTGGTCCTGATATGAACCTCAGCTTCCTCCTACAATCTGCTGATGACACAAAGACCTCGGCCTCGGACGTTCACCTGATTCTGCACCGAGTTTCACCAAAAACACAAACTCAGGCCACGATTCAGAAACGCTGATGATCAGAAAACTGGAACGGAACCAGATGAACAACGTTGGCCGTCATGTAAACAGTCTGATCCAGAAAGACATTACAGACTGTGGCGCTGTGCAGTTCTGCAGGTCCAGAGCAGATGGCCGCAGATCCGTTGAGCCAAAGCATTAATAGAACCACAGCTGCTGGCAGACAAAGTGAATCTCCCTCCATATGCAGGAAGCGCGGAGCCGCCCCGGAAACGCGGGGCCGCCCCGGAAACGCGGGGCCGCTCTGGAAACGCGGGGCCGCTCTGTTCGCCATGTCCAGACTGGCTCTGCCTCCCTGTTGGTCCTCATAACCAGATTTATTCTGACTGACGGCATCAAAGAGTCTGAGAGGCTCACTGTAGCCAGAAACAACACACACACCCATTAATGATAAATTTAGCTTCCATGTCTACAGTATTCAGTCATTCCTCCCAGTGTGAAACCAGTAAAATGTGGGAATCAGTTGAAATGAGCCATCAGCTCCCAGAGTCGCTTTGTGTCCCGATCAGCGTCCTGGAAAAGCTCCAGCCTCCTTTGACCCCAAAAATGGGTTAAGAGAGCAGAGAAAATATGAGTCTCAGCAGGAAACTTTATGCAGCTGTGAGGCAGTAAAAGGAGGTGAAGCTGCTGCAGACGGACGGACAGACGGACGCATTCATCTGATCTGCAGCTTTCAGGAGGAATAAAGCAGGTAGTGAGTCCAACGACGTGCTGCTTTCATTCAAACAATATTTCAATACATGCAGCTTTATTTCAGAATCAAAACATTTGTTTTGTTTATTGGCTTCAGATCATTAAACAGGTTTTAATATTAGACAGAAAATGAAAGTTAAAGAGCTTTGTAACGCTGAGGTTCAGAGATCCTCAGATCTGAAACATCAGCAACATGAATGCTTGGAAAGAAAATCAAGAAAATCAAGTTCAAAGATTCACACCAGTTTGTGCCTGACAGTTATTAGAAGGTAAATAGTTTTACTCACTTTTTCCAACCATTTTAACTAATTCATCTGCTTCATCATGTTTTTTATTTCAAGCCAAATACAAATGTTTAGTGACCTCACGCTTGAGTCAAAGGGAAGTTCGAGAAATGATTTAAAAATGTTTGTTCTGTTGGTAGGATGAGCTGAAGCTGTGGAAACCTGCAGGCAAAGAATCAGACATGTAACCTGCAGAGCAGCAGGAAATCAACATGAAGGGGCAGAAACGTTTCGCTTCCACAAATGATATGAAGCAGCGCAAACCGGGAGAGGAAGGAGAGGGATTCGGATTTCTAATTACTGCTGATTAAATTCCCTGAATGCTCCGATAACTGAGCCGAACCTGACCCCCCCCCCCACACACACACACCCATACACACACCCCCACACACACAGATTCCTCTTCTTCAGATCCACTGGATCGATTCGGGCTGAAGTCCTCTTCACCTGACTGGAGCGAACTGCTTCCTGTGACCTTGGCTAAATGTCACACCATCAGTCATGATTGCATTCCCTTCTCATCATTAGCCAACCTCTTCACTCCTCTTTATGCAACAACCTCCTTCCTGCCGCATTTTTAGTCCTCTTGACAGTTTTAATGATTTTTAGGTAAATATTCGTGACTTTAAGCAGCAGATCTGTGCTGCACTCGATTGGCGAAGCCTCTGTGTCCTGAACGTTAGAGTACTGGTTTCCCTGAACACGCTCCCAGTCTGAGGTGGCAGCGGCCCCTGGCATCAGACAAGGCAGCGACCCCTGGCAGCGGCGTACCATCTGTGCAGTGTGAGTAATCTGACTCTTCTTCAAGCCACTTTGGAGTGAACTCAAACAATCGGAGGTGTCTGTTTATGTCAACGGGAGTTGATGAAGACGTGGCGTTTGTCTCCTCCAACCCAGCAGACGCTGTCGCTCTGATCTCTGAGCTCACAGGAAACAAAACAGGAGGAGAAATTATTAAAACGTCAAGCCTGAAAGCTGTTTTCCAATCAGAAGTTCTGCCAAACGCACAAACACAAGGAGAGAACAGGAGAAGTAGGACAGATCCGGTCCCTGGAGACTCATTCAGCTCAAAGCTCAGAGTGATTCCTGCAACAGCAGCCGCCGCAGCCACAGCTACCGACGAGGAGACGCGCATCAGGCCCATGAGGCCCATCAGGCTGCAGAAACACCAGCAACATCCCAACATGTCTGTAGCTACACGTTCAGAAAGGTCAGAGCCTGATGGGAACGTTAGCAGCTAACTCATCTGACCAGAAAAACCAAAACTGAGGAAAATGTAACAAGTTTTTTATGTTATGTTATAAATAAACTTTCAAATACCTTTCGTGTGTTGGAGTGGATTTATTTAATCTTCAACCAGTTTCAGATTAACTAGCTGAAGATTATTTGTGCTAAGCTAAGTAACTGCTGTCCTAAATCAGGGATTTTCCTGCCCACTTCCTTATAAAACAATCACTTCAAATGAATTTTTATTTCTGTTTAGCAAAACATAAAAATGAGAAAGACTAAAGTTTGGTCTTAAGCGCAGCAGGATGCAGTTTGTGCCGCTTCATGTCCTGCTTGGTCCATCAAAGCTTCGCTGCTCAGGATGAAAAGCCACAAAACGAAACGAGGCTGCAGGAGATTCTGGTTAAAGTTAAATCAAAGTAACTCAGTTCATATTATTTACTCTAAAAGCTTAGAAGAATATAAATACAATGATGTAATTACTTTAATTGAAATAGAACAGCAATAATAATCCTCCTGCTGCCAATATAATATATAATTACAGTTATGGTTCTGTAACAGTTATTTTGATTTTAACTCACAATAAACGGAGTTTAGAAACTTTAGTATTTTTCAAGTATTTATTGGTCTCAATGTTATATTTTATTCTTCTAGTTCTTCTTGTAGTTAGTTGAATTATTGGTTTATTAAAACAATGTAAGCTGGATAAGTGATGCTGTTTTTACAAACTGAAGATCATCTGAAGGTCACCTTTGGGTCAGAGAGCCGACTCCTTTCAGCCAGCTGACAGTCAGCGAGCAGCTCCAGTAAAGTGTTTGTCCTCTAGATGATCCATTCATTTTTCTTTAACAGAAATCATCCTGGATCAGTGAAACATTAATTATTCCTCAGAAAACTTTTATTTGGCCTTTTTAAAGTTTAAGATCCACAAATACAAAGAAACATTTTTCATCCTTTGGACGAACAAAATAATTTTAATATAAAACTAGAAAGCTTGGTCTGTGAATACTAATGTTGCTTCAGGAGATTATTAGATATTAATATTCAGAGGAGAAAAAGTGACTTTAAGCTGCCATAAAATAACACATTTTATTGAAAATTCCAATTATTTCATTTAAGGTCCCCAAAAAGAGTTGAGGTGAAAATACAAACATGCAGCAGAAAAACAGATTATGTGCTGTTAGCAGAGTTTGGAGGCTGGCCTGGAAAATGACAGATTTTAGTAAAGTCATTGGTAAGAAGCGTGTGAGGATCCTGCATCCCGTCTGAGCGGAAAACCACCCAGCAGGACGTTGACCTGCAGCTCCACAGACCCTGAGCACATACGACTGGCAGAGCTGCATACAGATACGGCTAACGGAAATATGAATAATGAATGGGCATCAATCCAAAATGTGAAAATGCAATAGCTGTTCAAATTAAGATGGATTTCCCAGCCATCAGACGGACTGGAGAGTTAACAGCAGCTGGAGTCCAAAACACCAAATGCCCTGCAAATTTATATACAGTTATTTATCTTACAACAACCACAACGAAGGTGATGAAGACGACGATGACGATGACGAAGATGAAAACGACTTTGCCTCTTTAAGGCAAAGTGGGAGCAAAATCATCCCGGGACTAAAGTGAAGATCCTGGAGAGGCTAAACAGAAAAGATGAACAATTCAACAGAACAGGCAATAAGACTCACACACACACACACACACACACCCTGCGCGCACCCCCCCCCCACACACACACACACAGTCAGAGCTATTCCCATGTAGTGACAGGTAAAGTTGATCTCATTAACTTGCCCTTCGTTCAAAGAGCTAATCACACTTTCAGAGAACAATCCGGGCCTGGCATGGGGGGGCGGGGGCAAAAACGGCTGAGGGGGTAAAAGAGGAGGGGAGAGGGGGTAAAAACGGGGTAAAAACAGGGCAAACGGCACCAATAACCACAGAGGAGAACAGAGGCAGAGAAAGGATATTTAGCATAAAAACAAGCAGAGTTAAAACAGAAGAGTCGCCTCTAAGCTTCGGGTTTAAGCCGATTTCCTCTGTCAGTCTGAACGGCTCTTTGTTTCCAGGATTCCTAATAAAGGAATTAACGTTTCATTAATGACTTCTAGCCTCTTACTGCGTCTTTTCCTCCAGAACCTCTGCATGGTTAGTTGTGTGATCGTGGTTGTCAGGTAATTTATGGAGAGACATTAAGCCGTTAATACGTTGTGAAACAAAAAAGGCGACAGTTTAACGGCACGGCGTAGATGAGCAAACTTCCCTTCAATAATGCAGTATAATAAATGTGGCGAAGCCACTGGGAGCAGGAAACGGGAAGGATCCAGGAGGAAGAGAGACCGCGCAGCTTCTCTGAGGACCAGAGGTCATCTGCAGCTCAGTCACCATCGTTTGGGTCGTGAACATGAGAAACCCATTAACAAACTTCAGAAATGAACACCTCTACTTACTACAATTCAATAATATTCAACACATTTTCACACTAATGTAATTTGGCAGCACACAGATAAAAACCACACTGATTTGAATAATTAAATAAGATTTAAACACAAACTGTTTTTACGGGTCTGTGATTGTTTCCTTCTTCATGAAGCACCAGCAGCTGAGCTACAGCTGCAGAACACCTCAGCAGGGACCGCTGGTGTCAGACCAGAACCGGACCAGAACCTGGTTCTGAAACTGTTAATGGTCTCAGCTGAAGTTATTTGATCAGATCTGAGCGCTGAAGCCGTTCAGAACCAGAAACTGAAGGACCGGACCTTTTCCCTTCATAGCTTTAAACCTTCATCAGACACGCGGCGCCGACCCCGTCATCGTCTCTCCCTGACCTCAGCATGTCTTTGTCCTGCTGGATGTGTCACATCCTACCCAATGTTGTCTTTTCATCCTACTTATTTTGGTTTTTATTCAGTTACTTTTTAGATTATTATGCAGAGAGACTCCTATTTTTGCAACCCAGAAAATGAATTAGAACCAACTTAGAATCTGGAAAAACTATTTCCAGACCAGGAGCATTTAGTTTTTATTTTTGGCTTAGAAATTGAACTTATTATTTTTACTAATTTAGAACTTAGAAAGCCCAGATAATACTTTGTTATACTTATTAACCCTGAACAGGAGTATCTAGCCTACACACACTTTAGATCAACATTATTAGATTATCTTTCTTCTTTTGCTTTTTCCTTTGGTTTGTTACTTTCTTTGTATTTCTTTTAATTCATGTAAAACTCTTTGAATTGCCTTGTTGCTGAAAATGTGCTATATAAATAAAATGTTTAACAGCTGTTTTTAATTTAGCAATTTTAGCATGATGATGTTCAGTCTTTTATTGTATTTAATTTGCATTTATTTTACATTTTATTGACCAAATAATTTTAGGTTTATATGTTTACCTATTTATTTTCCATGTCTCCCCAGTTCCTTGTTATCTATAAATATTACATTTCTTATTGTCTTTTGAAACGTTTTGTCTATTTAACCTGCAACTGAAGTCTCATTAATTAAAAATACACTGCAGTGAAGCAGATTATTATTTTGATTTATGAAGTTGTTTAACGAGCGCCGCAGCGTTAAGACACATGAAGTCGCAGCAACAGGAGAGTCAGAGTGAAGGAAAAGCTTTGTGCAGCTGCCAGCTCCAGCCTGAATGAAAACCCGACGCTGACAGGCGGATTAAAAACATTTCACACTATTAAGACGCTGAATGAAAGAGCTCAGCTTCACCATTCACAACCGAATCAAGCTTTATCAACAGATTTACTGGTTCTGAAACCAGATGGTGTTAGTCGACACGTTCTTAGACTGAACTGTGAAGGAAATGACACAAAAACCTCTGAAGACACTGAGCGCAGCTTCCTCCTTCAACAGATGGAAACAAGATGGAGGCGTCAGACTTTAGCGGTTGGAGGATTTCTCTTTAGGCTAAAGACCACCAGGCATTTCTGCTGCTAGCGCTAGCTTTGGTTGTATTTACCCAGAATTCCCTGCGCTGTAGTCCACTTCTTGCTTTTGGAGCGGTCTCTGGTCTGCTTGGTGTTCACATTCAAACTGAACCAGAGTTCACTTCAGACTGAGGTTTGGAGTCGGAGAAGAGTTCAATGATACATTCACACCTCCACAAACGGACCGGACTTTCTGGGCAGATGGACCGGAGTCGGTTTAAAGCGGACTGAACAGTGCTGGTGTGAATGCAGTCTAGAGCAGGGCTGGTCCTCGAGTGCTGGTGTCCTGCAACATTTAGATGTGTCTCTACTTCAACACACCTGAGTCAAATAATGAGGTCATTAGCAGGACTCTGGAGAACCGGACTGCACTTAGGAGGAGCTCCAGCTGTTGGATTCAGCTGTGTTGGACCAGGGAGACATCTAAGAGTCGCAGGACACCGGCACTCGAGGACCAGGATTGCCCACCCCTGGTCTAGAGGGTAAAAAGCTGCAGACCTCCATTAAGTTTCATTTCCTGTCTGGACGACCCAGCAGGACCTGGAAATGTCTCTGAATGTGAGAACTAAGGAGGTCGAGACTAATTGCTCCCAGTAAAGAGGACGTCTGTAGTTCTATAAATAAAACGACTCTCCATGTACTCTCACTAATCCCGAGGTTCTAACCTCCATAAAGTTTTTCTCCGCTCCGTGGAGCTGGAGTCGTCTCAGAAACTCTTCGTCTGTAAAAGAGTAACAGCAGCCGTCTCGTTTCGTTCCTGTTTGGCTGCAGCTTCCTGCCTGCTGAGTCTGAACACAAAGCCAACAGAAACCTGCATCGACCCAAAAGGAGTCAGACAGCAAACACACAGCGAGCCGGCGGGTTCTGCACAGCAACCCAGACTCAGAGGAAACGTTTCAACGACATCAGAGCAGAGCTGACAAATCCTGATGGTTTTCAAACATCCATCAGCTGCAATCCATCAATCTGATGACTGGATCAGAACCGGGATTGAAACTGATCAATGGAACAATTAAAGATCCTCAACGTCACATGACCTGATCTGTTTCTGTGATAGACGGCCAATCAGAACCTCCGAAACGTCAGACTCAACAACATCCCTTCATTAGGGATTCACATCCATCCAGCATCCATCCATCATCCATCCGTCATCCATCCATCCAGGTCGTTAGCGCAGCATTCCCACTCCAGATGTAGCTTTCCCTGGTGATCAGAAACTGGGACCAGAACCAGAAGCAGAACCAGAACCAGAGCCCGGCTCGGCTCCCAGTTGACCCTTCTGTTGTGGAGTTCAGCCTCCAATCTGAATCCAACTCTCTTTAAATGTTGACTGGTTTGTTGTCCTGGATCCAGTTTAAGAATATCTGAGATGATGGGAACGCTGGGACGTTTGGAAGCAACAACATGCATTTAGTTTCATTTTGAAAAAACTGAAGGACTTTCTTGGAAAACCAACAGCAGCTCATGAACTGACAGCCTCTTTAATTTCCATCCTTTTGAAACTTTTCCACTTACTGTGTGTTGATTTGTTGTGTTAGCCGTCTTTAATCTCTCCGCATCCTATTTATCAGGCCCAGCGCTGACAGAGAACCCATACTGAGACGCAGGAAGAAACGGCCTCTCGCCCCGCTATTGACAGCCGCAGCTCAATTGGATTTAATGCTTGGCTGCCCTTGATTTTTCCTCTCAGTCTGACAAACAAACTCATTTATTCTAATTTCTTTATGTCTCCATTTGCATCTGGAAGCTCCAGCAGTTTCTCCGCCCTCTTAATGGGCCGAGTTTCACTAGTGTGCCATCAAATAATTAACCACTTAATCAGAGCCAATTAATGTAATAATGCCTGGCTTGATTAACAAGATTACTGCAAAGAACCGATACCCAATACAAGCAGGTGACAATGTGCATATATGATTAAATATCAGAGAATAACAAACTGCTTATTAGACAAGACCAGACTGAAAACATTGCATTATCATCCACTGCAATTACTTTCCGCCAAATATGAACTCTAGACTCTGGTTTGCTGTTGCAACATGAATTCTGCAATGTGGCAGCCAGGATTCAGATATTTCAGGAGTTTATGATCTGCGTGGAAACTATTTTGTTTGGGTATCTTTACGGTTGCTCAGCATCTCGCTGCTCCTGATGCTGCTGATNTGATTCTCCTCATTCTGCTGATTCTCCTCATTCTGCTGATTCTCCTGATGCTGCTGATTCTCCTCATTCTGCTGATTCTCCCCATGCTGCTGAGTCTCAGCCTGTTTACATTTCACTGAGGCGTTAAAGAGCCTAGAGAGCGATTCAGTTCAATGCAAATAAAAAATACTTAAATCATCCCAAAAGGAGGAAAGAGGGTTTCATCTCTCGTTAGCTGAACCTCTGACTGAAACGCCACAAGATTATTCATGACATTTCAGCAACAGGCCAGTTCAAAGTCAAAACCAGACTTTATCATACGGATCTTCAAAACCATCGAGAATGTTTATCATCAAATATGTTGATCAATATTTCACTGATCAAAAGTAATTAACCAGCTGGATATAGTCTGGATCTAAGGGAGCTCAGTGTTTCTGCTGTTTTGCAGTTTTCTGGAAGTTTCTTCCAGATCTGTGGTGCATAGAAACTGAATGCTGCGTCTTCTCATTTGGTTCTGATGCAGAGCAGAACCAGAACCAGAACCAGCAGGTTGATCCAGCAGCAGATTTTTAATCCATTCAGTGATTTATAAACCAGTAGCAGTTTAAAGTCTCTCAGTGAAGGAGTGTAGAGCTGGGTGGTGTCTCTATCTTCCTGGTTCTAGTCAGAACTCCAGCAGCAGCGTTCTGGACCAGCAGGTTCTGGATGTTGGTTTGTCAGTCAGACCTGCTGCAGGAATCAAAGCCTGGATGAGTTTCTCTGATGAGAGACTTTAGTCTCTGGTCCTGGAAATGTTCTGCAGCTGCTAGAAGGCCCACTGTGGAATACCACGGGTCAGATCAGAGGTCAGAGGTCAGTTGTTCCAGTTTCCAGCTGGAACAACTGAAACTGAAGCTATCGTAACTTCAGTTTTGTCCTGCGTGACACTGATGAGGAATGTCGGCCATGTTGTCTGCTGCTGGGGAACTCTGGAACAACGAGGACGACTTCCGCATGACGGATTCACCGTCCCCTTGATGTTTTAGACTCCGCCCCCTCTGTTTCTCAACAGCATATTAAATCTGGGTCAGCTGTGATACCAACTTTATTATGTTACAGTTGAGTTTCACTTAGAGCTCAGTGAAAAACAAACAGCACTGAGACGAAGTAGGACAGAATTAAAGGCCAAAGTGAAGGAGGACGGAGCGACGAACTGATCAGGCAGATTTAGAGACTGAAGCAGTTATTGTTATTGTTGTTATTGTTGTTGTTATTGTGGATTTCTGACATTATCATCTTTTTAACTGAAACTTTAATGAAAAGCTGCTAGTTTTAATGAAATAAAAGGAAAATGACTCATAAAACTGAACAGATTCAATTAATGATTCCTGTATGTCCAAATGAACTAAGTATTCTACATATTTTTATAATGAAAAATTTACAATATTATAAGACTTGAATATTTCACATTGAAAAATTCACAGCAGTCAATAACCACATCTGAACTGAAACATGCAAGTAAATTATTGCTTTAGAAATTATCCCCAAAAATGAATTTAATCAATCAAATTTTATTTGTATAGCACATTTCATCAGGAAGGCATTTCAAAGTGCTTTACATCATATCAAAAACAGAAACACATTGCAACAAAGAATCAACAATAAGAACAACATGTAGAGGAAGCTAAGGGCGCTAAACGTTTCCAAAATTAGCTAAAGTGCTAAATGAAAAATTAGCTCAGCCATTAGCTTGTTAGCAGTGTCCACCACTGCAGAGAGGAAAGTCAAAGACAAAAATAAAAAAAAAAAGCCACAATGCATCAGGAAAATGAGAATCAAACATTTAAAAATTAAACTGAACGGCAGGTTTTCTGAAAATGGTGATGATTTCATAAACTCTGTGTTTCTCACTAAAGCTGAGGACTGGAGAAAACGCAGGCAAGAGGAGAGATTAGAATGATAAAATATCAGAAACTTTATTGTGCACCGTTCAGATAAAACTGTCTTTATTATCCGAATGCAACCCAAAGTCACTGAG
Organism: Brachyrhaphis roseni; assembly: GCA_903066815.1. Classification (NCBI taxonomy): domain Eukaryota; kingdom Metazoa; phylum Chordata; class Actinopteri; order Cyprinodontiformes; family Poeciliidae; genus Brachyrhaphis; species Brachyrhaphis roseni. Next base: position 8,279 of record CAEFZY010005414.1, on the reverse strand, counting down.
ATCATAAAATGCATATTAATGATGAAGCTCCACAATGCAACTCATAACAATAATTACAAAAATACCAAAAGCCTTAAAATGGTGGGTGCTTCTGACATCATGTCAATATGTTTGGTGACGTTTAAGAGCTCAAATGTTTTTCTCAGATGACTTTTTACAAACTAGTGATCAGTTTGAAAACATCATTAGTTCTTTCACAAACTGCAGGAGGAGGAGGAGGAGGAATGGCAGCAGGAAGGAGCCTGTGATCGATCGGCTTCCATCACCTCTGAATGCGACTCCTTTAGGAGCGTGTACAAATACAGAGAAATCCACCCATACGACCTCAACGAAACACAGATTTCAATCCCAAACCCTCAGAAGATTGCACTCAATACAGACAAACGCAGAGCTGCAGAACAAACGACAAGCCAGGAGAAAATCCTGGAATCAGAGAACTCACTGTGCTGTTGCAAATGTTCTGCCTTTCAGCACCACAGCGTCTGAGCGCTGAGCCACAGAAACACACACACACACACAAGGCTGTCAGTCAATCAGCTTCAGGCTGGATCAGGCACTCAGAATGAGCCACGCCAACAAACTTTAGAGAAAATAACTTGTTTTTGTCGCCGCCTTCAAAGCGGTTTCTGAGCTGAAAGCTCCCTGGAACATATGAGGTATTGATCAGATCGATCAGAGCAGACATGTTCACAAACAAGACAAAGCAGAAACAGAAAAGTTATTTCAGTATTTTCCATCTGTGCATCACATCCAGACAGTAAATAACAAGGTGAGAGTCCCACAAAGCTCAGAGTCTTTCATTTCTGAACAGGGACAGTGAAATAATGTATGAAAATATGTATCAGTGTTCGGATTCTGTGCAGCTGCAGGTTGCTGCTTCGCCGAGCGTCCAGCATGCAGAGGTGAGTCAGTCAGTTGTGTAACATGGAGATCATATAATGGATCATATCAGAATCAAATATGATTCATTTATAAAGCCACAGAAACACAGCAGACACCCAGCAGTGTCCCATTGCCATGGAGGTCGTCCCAATTTAAAATCTTAAATCTCGTCTTTAACACTTTAATAATTCATAACACCATTAATGAAATGTGGAGATGATTAAACAGACTAAAACATATTGAACATCTCTGTGATTAATTTCCTTATTTAATTTATTTATGTCAGATTTGGTGATCAAAGCGAGTGGGCGGGGCAAACATTGATTGGTCTGCAGCTGAGCCAATCAAAAGTTACCATCTCACCGAAATATCAGTTAGATTATTAGACCTGAAAACGTAATACATCTAAATAAACTTACTGAAATGTTTGTGTATTTAATAAAATAGTTATATAATTGCTGAGCTTGTTGATGTGTTTCTGAAGCAGTAATTTAATTTGCGGTAGAATTATTACTTTTTTTAATTGTAGCACTTTTGGCCTTCTGTAATTTGCAGCATGTTTAATTTATAAAACAATCAAAATGTTCACATAACTGCAATAAAATAATATTGTCTATTCCACATTTTCTCATCTTTTTCAAAATATGCAGATTTTTGCTGCTGCAGTCGTTAAATTGAGGTTTTTAATTATGTGGAAACAAAACGCTAACAGTGAAAAACAAAAAATTAATGAGGGATTTTTCTGATGAAGTTACACCTTTGGATTTAATGAAATAACTTTTTGTTTAAGATTCGACCGGAGCAGCAGCTGAGTGTTGGGTTGGTTGGTCTCCAGGAAGCTCTGCCTCTCACTCAACTCTCCTCAATTATTCATCCTGAATCATAAAACAGACTAAATGGATTTCAGAGAAACGCCAGCCATCAGAGGTCGGTGTACTTCAGATCTGAGGTCTGAAATGCTGATGTAGAAAGAAACGGCTCTGACACTGGGAGCCTATTTGTTCAGTGAAACGACTCGTTGTTGCAAACTGTTGGTCATGTGAGTGATGCTGATTCCTCGTTCCAGATCGCTGCTCCAGCTTCACCCCCATCCTTTATGTCAGCCTGCAGAGAGCCGGTCTGACCATGAATCTCTGCGTGTCAGGCCTTTAATAAGTCCTTGACTGGGTTTCGCTGTGAACGACCCTCTCTATCAAAGGTTTACACTGTCAGTGTGTCCTGCAGAATGACTGATCCCACCTTGCACCGCTCTGCCCTTCATGCGGAATGCTGAGGAGCGCAGATCGCACGCCGCTCCCACACGGAGCGGACGCCTGACTCAACAAGTGGGTCGTGAAAGCCGGAGTTTGTTAGCGAAGCGGCGGTGCGGTGCCAACAAACAGACGGTCACGTCTGCATGATGGATCCTACGCTTTGCTCCATTTCTCTCCCTGCCAACCAAGCCCACATGATGCTGCATCTCCAAATGCAAAACCGACGTTATAAATGTTCAGATCAAGCCACGTTTTAACCTTGTCTGCCTCAGGACAGTAAGCAGCTAATCCACTTAACAAATGAAGTAATATCGGCGATTGCTTGACCTCGCTTATGGACACTACAGCAGCAGAGTCCTGTCATTGGCTTCAGCTTCTCCACAGAAACAGGATCATGTCTGTGGAGGTTCCCACAGACACCAGACCGTTCCAGAACCAGGAGGTCCAGTACTGCCATACAGGTTCATCTGATCATTAACATGCAGCTATTATTTTAGAGATCTAGTCTTCTATTGATTATTCCGTCCACTAATTGACTAATTGGACCAGAAATGAAATAATGAAGCTTATTTTAAGAGTATTATACAAAAAGATTTAAGTAAACAAGTCATTTAATTCTTTTTTCTAAATGAATTTTTATTGATTAAAATGCTACAACAGAACTTCAAGCCTTTTTTTCAGTTTTTAATCTGATGTGTGACAGAGTTATTAAATCCTAATAACTACTACAAAATACTTTTAAACTTGGAATATTCACAAAGTGTCTCATTAAGATAAAAACATGGCAATAAATAAATGGCGTTAGCATCACTTTAACTGTTTCTGAGCGTTGTAGTAATTATGGCTCATCTGAACTGCATTTAAACAGCAGCTTGCTGTTAAATCAGTCGGCTGCTGAATGATCAGTGTGGTCGTTCTTTGAGATGAAGAGGATCATTCTCTCTAGTCAGACTGATCAGGTGGCTCTGCTGAACAAAAATACAACCTCGTGGTTCATAAAAAACAAAACCAGCTTCTTGCTTTTAGAGCTGGAGTTCTGCACCTCCTGTATCAATCTGCAGCGCTGACAGGAGAAATCACACAACGGCTGCAGATATCAGCACCAGCTGCACCTGCAGACCTGAAAACCGTCAGATTTCATTGGGCTTGGCTGAATAAAATCTGAAGAGGTGATGCTGCAGGAGAATGCAATCTGAATTTTGTTCTGCCGCCCCGCCGCCTCACTCATTCAAACAGAGACTCTCTGCCATGAGGTGGCAGCTGCACCATCTGCCAGCATGGGCAGCGATTCAGGCGCCGATCGGCTGAGTGGGAGAGACGCCAAGTGTGCAGCCGCTCCATGTTAGTCAGTTCTGTCCTTGACGGGATCTTATCAGGCGACTGATCAGGCCACAGCCAGTTATTGGGATTTTAATAACCACTTTGTCTAAGTGGGCAAACCTTTTGTTTCACACAACAAAATGCAACCTGTTGACGCTCAAAGCTGGTCTTTCATTTTACACCTTCAGCCAAAATCTGCCCATATAATAAGCAGATATGCAGCAGTTTCTTTTTCTTCAGATATACTGTATAAAAGGAAACGTTGTAAACTTGAACTCTGGTTAAACCAGCTCAGACATCTCAAGACAAATTTGTTCTGACATGAACTCGTCTTTTCATCCTGTGTTAGCTTTCAATTTTTTCCCATTGCTGGACCTTTGAAGACTTGAGAATCTGTGGTGAAACCTAAAAATGTCTATTTACAGATACTCTCTGCGTGACTGGCTGGCTGGCTGCTTTAAAGAGGAACAGACAAACATGTCATTTCCTCCCTCACAGAAACCCACCACATTTCTTGGTCCATCACATGACTCCTCAATGAGAGCCGTTTGGCTGAAAGTCCACAAAAAACTAATTTATTATTAAACCAGGACTTTAACTTGATAATTTAGAATCATTAACTTCATAGATTTTAACAAGTTCAAACTTTTAAGCAGTTTAGCAGCAGCCGCTAACAGCAGCCGCTAACAGCAGCCGCTAGCAGCAGCCGCTAGCAGCAGCCGCTAGCAGCAGCCGCTAGCAGCAGCCGCTAGCAGCAGCCGCTAGCAGCAGCAGCCACTAACAGCGGAAGCCGCTAACAGCAGCAGCCGCTAGCAGCAGCAGCCGCTAACAGCCGCTAGCAGCAGCAGCTAACAGCCGCTAGCAGCAGCAGCTAGCAGCCGCTAGCAGCAGCAGCCGCTAACAGCAGCAGCCGCTAACAGCAGCAATCTGATGAAGAACCGTGGAACGGATTAAAAGTGCTAAATATCTTTGCTGTTCAGCTCATGTGGTTATTTATTCAATAATTTAAAAGCAAAAAACGTTTTGAGTAGAAAATGTTGCTTATTTTGTTGACAGCTATTTGTGATTAATTACAATTAACTCCCACTATTATTAATATGATGAAAATCAGAAGTAAGAGGATTTTGTTCTGGCTTAGTGTCCGTTAGCATCTTGGTGCTAAAACCAGACGAGGCGCAGCAGCAAAGTGAAAGTAACTCAGTGGAAGAACAGCGAGGGTGTAGCTGACCAGAGCTTTTAAATCTGATTCAGCTGTAACCGGACCCGGTTCGGCCGTTGGGAGCAGGCAGGATACAGACTAAGTGATGCATTCATGAACATCTGTAACTGCCAGCGCTGGAGAGGATCACAGCATCCAGAGGATTAATAACGGCTCCTTTCCTTGGAGGTTAATCGTCCGAAGCTGCGAGGCCAAATATAAAAATCTGAAAATGTGTTGGTGTTGAGCTTTTCTCCACACAGAGCAGAGAAAGAATGTCGGAAAAGTAAGAACTCGATAAGATGGATTATGTTTGCATTGCCAAATGTTAGATCAGCTCACTGTCATGTTCTCCTCCTATGGAGACGGGCGGATTTGAAACATCTATTCAGCGGTTAGAGGCTCCAGGCGTTCACTCCTCCATTCACCCAGATTTATCCTCAAGCTTTTTGTCTCTTTGTTTTACATTTTAATTTGATTCTCTTATATTGCAGATCATGTTTTCCTCCATGAACAGAAAAAAGAGGGCAAAGGAACAATATGGGGGATTAAAACATCTGAACCTCTTATGATGAAACAAAGATGATTTAACACATGACGATGCCTAAGATGCCTGATTCTAACCCAAAGCCACAAACAAGGTCACATGACAGCCAGTGAAATCTCCAACAGATCCTCCGTCAGCCTGGAGGAAACATCCAGATGATTCCCTTCAGTCCGTCTGTCTGACACAAACATCCATCTGTCCTGCTGCTCCTTCAGGTTGTCTCAGTCTCTGAGTGGCTACCTGAGCAGATAGCCCAACTAACCAGCTAACATTATAATGTAGCAACAGGAAAAATCCATCAGAACTGATCTGAACCCTAGTAAGGCTAGCACTACTTTAACATTTTATTACTCATCTAAAGCAAAACGTATTGGCTAAAAAGGTCTCAAGTAATTATTTTATTAAATTTAATTTGTGAAAATGACATAATCACACAGACAAACATCAAAGTTTGAGGAAAATAATGAAATAAACTGCATTTCTTACTTAAATCTCACTTGAAGGTAATTTTACACAAGCAAAAAATTTCTTTTTCAAAAAGTTACCAAAGTAGATGCAACTGAGTAACTGTAACTAGTTCCTGAGTAACTGTAACTAACTAGTTTCTGGGCTCAGTCCTGGACAGGCTGACTGATTTCCTGCGTGTCTCTGCAGAGAAACGATGCGTTCATGAAAGCTGGAAACATCACAACTTGTTTAACTTTTTACAAATATTTTTGCCCTGAACAGAATTTTATTTTAGGCCCTTCTGGTAATCAGCTGGTAGTATTTATGAATATGTTATTTGCTGATGGGTGAGCTGACATAAAGCAGCAGCTCAGTAGAAAGACGTGCTGCTATGAGAGCTTTCCTCCGGTCAGGAACAGCCGCAGAAACACTCAGGTGAGATCCTTCACCTGCTGTTCTACAAACGGCTGCAGCTTTTCCTGTCTTGGAACTAGAAACATCAGTTTAAAAACGGTTAGTTTTCTGTTCAGCTGCGTCTACAAAATGTTTCATCAGTAATTCATATTTCTGTGAGCGAAAGTCTGAACAGATTTTTAGTTCATATTGTGGAAGAACTGTAGATTATTTGGACCAGTATAAAACCAGTATGGATCCAGTCTAAAACCAGTATGGAACCAGTTTGGGACTATACTGGTCCCAGTATAATTCCTTTGAAAAGGAATTAAATGTATTGGTTACTCAAGCTGCACAGTGGCGCAGTTGGTAGCACTGTTGCCTTGCAGCAAGAAGGTTCTGGGTTCGATTCCCGGCCCGGGGTCTTTCTGCACAGAGTCTGCATGTTCTCCCTGTGCATGCTGGGTTCTCTCCGGGTTCTCTAGCTTCCTCCCACAGTCCAAAAACATGACTGTTTGGTAAATTGGTCTCTCCAAATTCTCCCTAGGTGTGAGTGTCTGTGCTGCCCTGCGACAGACTGGCGACCTGTCCAGGTGACCCCGCCTCTCGCGTGGAACGTAGAGGCAGCAGAACCTCCTGACCCGACTAGGGACAAGGTGTTAGAAAATGGGTGGTTATGTAACCACTACTTAATTTAATTAATAATAAACTCAGTAGGAAAGTTACTTTTGTTCTAGGGTTACACAGGCGGATGATAAGCATATAAGTTTTAACAAGTCAAGTTTATTTTTCTTTCCCCACAAAAAAAAATCCAGGTAACACTAATTACCTTAATAAAAATAAAAAAACCTAAATTGTCCACCCTTTATAAAAAAACAAATTAATATTCAGAAGAATGAGGGTAGGTTTTATAAACTGAACCGCTTAATCCCTCAACATAACCGTTCAGTCAATGTCCACATAAGTTGTCAGTTTTCGAAAATGTTCATAAACAAATAGATTGTGAAATAAAAAAATCAATTTAAAGGATTGGGGGCCTTTTTGTTCAACAAAACAAGACCCCCCTTGTTTTGGGGGGCCTGTGGTCCAAGCAAAAAAATCCAGCAGAAGCAGCTCCACCAGCAGCTCCACCAGCAGCACCAGCAGCTCCACCAGCAGCAGCACCAGCAGCACCAGCAGCTCCACCAGCAGAAGCTCCACCACCAGCAGCACCAGCAGCTCCACCAGCAGCTCCACCAGCAGCACCAGCAGCTCCACCAGCAGCAGCTCCACCAGCAGCAGCACCAGCAGCTCCACCAGCAGCAGCTCCACCAGCTCCAGCAGCACCAGCAGAAGCTCCACCACCAGCAGCACCAGCAGCTCCACCAGCAGCAGCTCCAGCAGCAGCAGCAGCAGCTCCACCAGCAGCAGCTCCACCAGCAGCAGCTCCAGCAGCAGCAGCAGCAGCTCCACCAGCAGCAGCAGCAGCTCCACCAGCAGCAGCTCCTCCAGCAGCAGCAGCACCAGCAGCTCCACCAGCAGCAGCTCCAGCAGCAGCTCCACCAGCACCAGCAGCAGCTCCACCAGCAGCAGCAGCACCAGCAGCAGCACCAGCAGCAGCTCCAGCAGCAGCACCAGCAGCTCCACCAGGAGCTCCACCAGCAGCACCAGCAGCAGCTCCACCAGCACCAGAAGCAGCTCCACCAGCAGCAGCAGCACCAGCAGCAGCTCCAGCAGCAGCAGCACCAGCAGCAGCAGCAGCAGCACCAGCAGCAGCAGCACCAGCAGCAGCAGCACCAGCAGCACCAGCAGCAGCAGCAGCAGCACCAGCAGCAGCAGCACCAGCACCAGCAGCACCAGCAGCAGCTCCACCAGCACCAGAAGCAGCTCCACCAGCAGCAGCACCCGCAGCAGCTCCAGCAGCAGCACCAGCAGCAGCTCCAGCAGCAGCAGCACCAGCAGCAGCTCCAGCAGCAGCAGCACCAGCAGCAGCAGCACCAGCAGCAGCAGCACCAGCAGCAGCAGCACCAGTCTTACCGTCTCTCCAGGCTTCAGTCCGATAGTGATTTGATTTTCGGCTCCTTTTCGAGATGCGGCTCTAATGGCTCTAGTGTGGAGAGCCGGCTCTTTCGGCTCCCCATATACCCATATATTTTTTGTTAGCGGGGGCGGGGGGGGGGGGGGGGGCCGAGAGGGGGGGGGGGGGGGGGGGGGACACGGTTATGTTTTTTTGGCGGGTGAAGGTATTTATTTTTAAAAA
>CAEFZY010005413.1:0-12184 GCA_903066815.1 Brachyrhaphis roseni | reverse complement strand
AGTTATAGATCTGCTGTAGATAAATTATAGATCTGCTGTAGATCAGTTATAGATCTGCTGTAGATAAATTATAGATCTGCTGTAGATAAATTATAGATCAGTTATAGATCTGCTGTAGATCAGTTATAGATCTGCTGTAGATCAGTTGTAGATCTGCTGTAGATAAATTATAGATCAGTTATAGATCTGCTGTAGATAAATTATAGATCTGCTGTAGATCAGTTATAGATCTGCTGTAGATAAGTTATAGATCTGCTGTAGATCAGTTATAGATCTGCTGTAGATAAATTATAGATCTGCTGTAGATCAGTTATAGATCTGCTGTAGATCAATTATAGATCTGCTGTAGATCAGTTATAGATCTGCTGTAGATCAGTTATAGATCTGCTGTAGATCAGTTATAGATCTGCTGTAGTTCAGTTATAGATCTGCTGTAGATCAATTATAGATCTGCTGTAGATCAGTTATAGATCTGCTGTAGATCAATTATAGATCTGCTGTAGATCAGTTATAGATCTGCTGTAGATCAGTTATAGATCTGCTGTAGATCAGTTATAGATCTGCTGTAGTTCAGTTATAGATCTGCTGTAGATCAATTATAGATCTGCTGTAGATCAGTTATAGATCTGCTGTAGATCAATTATAGATCTGCTGTAGATCAGTTATAGATCTGCTGTAGATCAGTTATAGATCTGCTGTAGATAAATTATAGATCTGCTGTAGATAAATTATAGATCAGTTATAGATCTGCTGTAGATCAGTTATAGATTTGCTGTAGATAAATTATAGATCTGTAGATAAATTATAGATCAGTTATAGATCTGCTGTAGATCAGTTATAGATCTGCTGTAGATCAGTTATAGATCTGCTGTAGATAAATTGTAGATCAGTTGTAGATCCGCTTTGCTCAGTAATCTTGTTTTACAGATTAATGTCTTCATTTCTGATCATTCTGATTATTTTCTGCTTCCAGGCATTTCATTAACCAGCCAGGTTAATCTGAACTGGTTTAATTTAAACCTGGTTAATCTGATGAACCAGTTCTCCATCCTGGTCCACATGGTCTTTATTCTTGTTGAAGGCGGCGCCGTGTTTCATCCACATGGACAGCACAGGCTTTAGTTTTCAAATATTTTTTTGCTCAGGACACGGCGCGTTCTGATTGGCTGAGGATCAGTTCCTGGTTGGTCTGGTCTAGATTTTATTTTCTGGAACAAATCAGTGTCTCTCCACTTTACTGAGATTCGTTCAGGTTTTTATTTATTAAAGGAGATCAGACGGAAATTATTGATCCTGCAGGTTTACATCAAAGTCAAGGTCAAAACTTTAGCAGAGGTCAGAGTTCAAACCAAACCTTTGTAATTAAAAATAAAATAAATCATTTTACTCAGAACCTGGAGGAGGAGGAGGAGGAGGAGGAGAGCTCAGTGCTGAAACCTGCAGATCTTCATCTTCATCATCACCATCTTCATCATCACCATCATTATCTCACAGAAATCAAAACATTAACAATAAAAACTTGAGTCCAGGAAGACAGATCTGAAGCTGAACCTCCATCTTTCCTCTCTTCTTAAAGTAAAACCTTAGGGTGCCGACTCCCCCGTTTCCATGGCAACTGCACCCTCAGGTGTCCTTCAGGTGTTCAGGCTGAACACTGGAGATCTTGTCGATGGACTGCAGAAGTTGAGAGACCAAATGGAGAGTATCTGCTTCCTCCAGCAGCTGCCTGCACACACACACACACACACACACACAGAAAGATGAAAGGTCAGTGAGAGCTCAGCTCCAACTGGTGGAAAGTGGAGAAACTGCATTAGAGAGTGAGCTCATGAAAACCACTGAGCTGCTGTGGTCACATGACCTGAAGCAGCCAATGGCGGCTCAGCTCCGACCTCTGGGACCTGAACATCTGGAGAGGCTGAGAGCATCTGGAACTTGGACTTGTCACACCGGAAGCTTCCAGAGGGGGAGCTAGAGAGCAGCTCAGAGTGGCAGAGGAAGAATGTCACTTTAGGTCATCTGGGACCAGGAAGTGTTGTTGTAAAGCAGTGCACAAATGTTCCAAGAGAGGGCGCTGTTGTTTTCTGTAATTGCTGGCACTACTGCAATTCTGACATGTTTGTCCTGCCGGGGACACCGTAGTGCAAACTGCTGTATTCCTTACAGTGTGTTTACTGCCAGTAAGGTAAGCAGCAGCTCTGCTAGCCCGATGCAAAATATACAGTTCATTAATAAACCGAGCTAGTTCTGTTTGTTCAGTTTGCCATTTAAGTACAAATTATATTTTTGTACTGGTGATGTTTGATTATCTTGTAAAAAGCAAACGACTGAATGCTGACAGTGTGTTTACTGCCTGTAAGGTGGATGAAATAAACGCGCCAAGGTCTCCGAAGAGCCGTATGTCTGATTCCCTTTCTGCACGGATCACATCCCGCCTTCACACAACAAACACAACGCAGAGTCCAGAGAGTGTCTTCCACCAGCTGCAGGTTTAAAGAGGGAAGCCCGGGTTACATTATGATCAATTATATTGATTATTTCCAGTGATCAATTACATTGATTTTTCACGAGCCCTAACCCCGACATGGTGCACATGTTCAGTGCACTTTAAGTGTGGCAGAATGACAGACGTTGCCAATGCTAATGGTAGCATTAGCATTGGCATTAGCAACGACATGGATTGTTTTGATTAAACACGACTCAAATTGAGCCCCACTGGCTCTGCCCGCTCAGTGTCCTGCAGATACTGACCTGATGGAGGAGTGGGCGTGGCTTGCTGACTTGCTCAGGTACTCAGCCGCCACCTGAGCATTTTGTCTCATCGTCATAACGACCTCAGATTCAGCAGCCTTCAGACGGTTGTTTTCTAATCGCAGAGCATCTGCCTCCACCTACATACACACACTGCTGTCAGGCCGGATATGTTCAACCAGCAGACCTGTCCAGGTTCTGCTGGTTGAACCTGAATGGATCAGAACCTTTGGTCCAGTTAAATCAGTGAGGAACTCTTCGGCAGTTCCTGTGGAGGAACCATTCCTAGTTTAACAGAAAGATCCTGGACGAGCCCCCAGGTGTTCCTCAAATCTCTAGAGCAGGGGGGCCCAAAGTGGGTCCTGGAGGGCCGGTTGCATCTTGCATGTTTTAGTTCTCCCTGGTTTAACGCACCTGGATCAAATGATGGCTCATTAGAGGCCTAAGAAGAACCCTGACCTGCTGAGAAGGTTGTTGGTACGACCAGGGGTAGAACTAAAACATGCAGGATGCCGGGCCTCCAGGACCCACTGTGGGCCCCCCTGGGCTTGGGCTTCCTGTCTAGAGCTTGTGTGTGTGTGTGGAGTGGGGGGGGGGTGTAGGTAAGGACCAACACACACCTGCTGGATCCAGGTTTACCTGCAGCTGCTGAAGCTCCGCCTTCAGTCTGAAAACGTTGCTCTCAGCCTTCACTGCTCGTCTCTGAAACACACACACACACACACACACACCTGTCAGTCCAGGTGTGAACCGATCTCCCTCCTCCTCCTCCTCACCTTCATCAGCTGCAGGTTCTGCTCCACTGACTGCACCATGCTCTCCAGGTCCTGCGCCTCCTGCTCCTCCTGGCGCCTCCTCTGCTGCAGCTCCTCAGAGAGCCGCCTCGCCCTGCAGCAAGGCATGCTGGGTAAACAGAACGCCATGCCGCGCTGTGATTGGTCGGTCGCCGCTCACCTGGACTGATGGAGGTCGGCTCTCCTCTGCAGCTCCCTGATGCTCCGCTTCAGCGCCGAGTTCTCCTCCCTCATCTGGATCAGAACCAGGATCGGAACCAGAACTCAAATCTTTTAGTGTAGTTACTAAAAATTCTTAAGTATTTTGCTGTTTCAGTAGAGATGGACCCGGTTCTGATTCTGGTTCAGAAGCGGCTCCAGGCGTCTACCTGTGCTTCCTACCTGTTGGATCAGGCTCCGCCCCCTGCTGCCGTCTGATTGGCTGAGGGGCATCTCATCTACTCCTTCAGGGTTGGAGGAGAACCTGGAGGACAGGAGTCAGCTGTTACCATAGAAACCCACAGGTGAGCCAGGTCATCTCTCCCCAGCAGCTGCACCAGGCCAGAACCTTCAGAACCATCTCAGGTTCTACTGGGTCCATTCTGGAACCAGAAGCTGCAGAACTCAGCCCGCCTCAGGTGGGCAGAGTCCAGAGGAAGCCAGGAAAACCCTGAGAGGTTCTGGAGGAGAGAGACTGGTACCGGAAATGGGTTCTCCTTGGTACAGCTGGGTTCTGACTATCTGTGCTACCTCGTCAGATTTTCCTACCATAGCACGGATAGATGGCTAAGTCTGTCAGCCGGTGCTACCGTCTTGTTTACAAACTGAAACTATAGCAGGTTGTTAATGTTAAATATATTATGTTATAAATCCAGTAAAACCCCCCAACATATCAGAGTGAATTTATAATAAACAAACACAATGACGATGTAGAAGCAGTAGTGATAGTTTGACTCATTTTAAGTGATAAAAGACGAAACAAAAAGAAAAGGCGTTTGATAAAAGACGGGGAGCAGCCGCTCTATTTGCTGCTCTATGATTTGGAGGTGAGTTATGTTTTTTTATACTTAACATTTTTAACTGAATAAACATAACCACATATAATAAACATATAAAAATGACCTTTAGATATAGTAATAAACATTTCCACATATGACCTCCAATGTCCACTGTTTGGGATTCCCCTCAGTTCTTACGTCACCGGGCTTTCTGATTGGCTACTTGTCACTGATTGGGTACCTGTCACATTCAACAGGCTGCGATAATCGGGCCAAGACAATGTTGAATATTCAACACACCACACACTGTAAGATTGTCATAAAAGGAAAATTGGGGCAAAAAAAAAAGGCTTTAGTGGGAACACCAACATGCAGAAGCATTATCTGACGGTTCCCCCGTTCCCCTCCGAGCTGCAGCAAAATGACCAAGTCTCAACCGGTCAGCGGTAATAAAGAGGTTGGGGACCAGTGATGTAAAGTAAAAACATAATACAGCAGCTTAATGAAAGCAGGTATAAAATAAATTAAATAAAGCTTACTATAATCTGCCATGAAATAAAACACATCAAACTAAACTTCCACAGGTTGGACGGACTTATAAGAAATCTGCTGAGTCAGCAGAATGTGACTAGAACAGATGGACAGAACACCTGGCCCAGGAGTCAGAACTGACCTTTGACCCTGAGAAGGCACAACCCACCTTGTCTCCTCATCTGCATCCTCTTCCTCCTCGTTAGCGTAGAGGGAGGAGCCGCTGTCCACCAATGGCTGGAAGCTCCGCCCCAAAGCCTCCTCCTGATTGGACAGAGAATATAACAGCTGCAGTGGCAGCGATGGCCAGCAGGTGGCAGCAGACACACAGAGCTTCACTGGAACTGCTCAGTCGGGGTCATGCAGGTGTTTCCTCCAGGTGTGAGCTAAAGCTGACCCCAACCCAAATCTGGGTCAAAGGTCGCCGTACCTGACCCTGAGGCAATAATCAATGAATCCACCATAAAAACGGGAGCAGGTCCAAAATGTTCCTGTTAAAGACTCTGAAGGTTTAGAGCTACAGCAGCAGGAAGCCGGCTGGAAAATATCCAGAACATATTTATAAAATGAACAAATAATATCTGATTATATCAGGACTCGTCTCACCGAACCACAGACTCCAAGAGGAAGATCCGTCTCTTCTTCTGCTCCTTTCTCAGGAATTGTCTGGTCAAATTTTCCTACATTTATTTCCCAGAACATTTTCCAGAACTTTTCCCTCATTTATGTAAAAATATTGGCTTTTTCCAACATTTAAATAATGTTGGAAAAAAAAAAATTTTAATAAAACAAATAAAACAAACCTTTTAATTTCAACAATGAATTAAAACGCACAATAATAATAATAATAGTAAAGCTGATAGAACATTTCCATCATCAGGTCCAGGTTCTGCTGGTCCATACCTTTCTGTGTGTCTGGTCCTGGTTCTGGTCCTGGTCCTGGTCCTGGTTCTGGTTCTGGTTCTGATTCTGATTCTGATCCTGGTCCTGGTTCTTCCAGCGCAGAAACTCTTTGAAGGAGAACGGGTTCAGTCCATCCTGGACCTCCTGGTCCCGGTCCTGGTTCAGTCCATTCTGGACCTCCTCTTCCTCATCTGCACAGAGGAGAAGCTGAAACGGAATCGGTTCTAATCGGTTTGGATCAGAACCAGGCAGTCGGACTGCTCCGGACCGAACCGCAGGACTCACCGTCAGTGATGATCAGGGTTTTCCCGCCCCTCTGTCCGGACATGACGAACCGGCTCGGCTCGGCTCGGCTCGGCTCGGCTCGGCTCGGCTGTCACCTCTCGCTTATCGATCTCTTATGGATCATTTTAACGATCAGATGGTCTCAAAAGAACCCGACCAGAATAGGAAAAACATGTCCGCGTCAACCGTAGTTACCACGTGACCGTAGTTTCAGCTTCCTATTGGCTGTAAGAGTCACGTGACGTGAAGAGGGAAAAACCAAGGAAGCAGGTTGTTCCGGTGAGCTGCAGATATTCCCTGGAGAACTGGATCCAAACTAGAACCCAACTCAAGAGGTGAGTTCGGCTCCTGTTATTTCTGGTTCCGATACCGGTCAGACCTCTAGAGTTTCACCCATTCCGAACTCCCTTAGAAAATCCTCTAAAATAAGGTGGTCATATTGATGTGCTGCTGCGGTTGCGGGGACCGATATTCGGAAAGGTTCTGGTCCCTGGTGGACCGAGTAAGGTAAACCTGTCGCCGAACCGAAGACGGAAGCATCATGCCTGTGGACCTGATGTATGTGGCGGTTCTGATAACTGATAACCGAACCACAGTAAAATCGAACAGTTTCTAAATGGGATTCGGTGCTGAGAGTTTCTTCAGCAGGATGCTAGATCCTTCCATCCTTCTGGTGGGAAGGTCATGGATAGATCGATTTTCCAAAATATAATAATAAAACTATAAATGTACAGTATTATTCCAGTCACTACCCCTATGAACAGTTACTTCGGCAGAAACAGTGAATCCACGTTGAAGCCTGACATTGAAATGTTGAATGAACGTTTCAACCATAACTGACACGTTATCAATGTTGATTCAACCATCACCTGGATGTGGATCTACATGCACATTTGGGTTGATTTTACATTGAATGAAAGCTAAGGAATCAGTGTTGACTCATGTACATTTTTGCTCTGATAGGGCAACATCATTACATACCAGTAAAACTTTCCTCACTAGTGTTAAACACTCTGTATTGTTGGGAAATTATGGCTATATGTTGTTCATAATTATCTCACATTACCATATTTCCAAAAATGTGTGTACACAAGCTTAAAAAATTATAACATGGCATTATTATTACATTTACTTAAGAAAACAGGAGTAGATCTGTAAACATATTTAACTCCTTACGACAGTCAGAACATCAGTCCATGAAGAACAGCGTCCATGAGATTCAGTCTTGTACTCTATGAACCAGGGAACAGGATGAGTTGGGGTAACCCAAGTTTGACTCACTTTGGTTCCTTGGTGCCTTCATCCCACTCCGGTGAGTAAGGCCTCAAACTGGCATTCCTACGGGGCAGAGAACCAGGACCAGGGAATCAGACGTTGGTATTTCAACCATCAGAATTCGACCACAAAGCAACATTCATTCAATGAATCTTTGAACATTAGTTAGAAATGGAGGATTGTTTGATGGTTGATCCAGAAATCACCATTGAGTGTCCATCTGCTGTCCATCCTGTTTAGACAAAGACTTCATCCTTTAATATTTATTTCAGGAAATCTTTAAAGAACTGTTTTGTTCTGCAGGCGTCAGAATGTCTGCAGAGAGCTCAGCTGAGGGGGAGCCGTCCCAAAACCGGCCCCCGTCCCAGCAGGGGTCCGGTTCGTCCAGCGGTCCCGCCTCGGCCAGCCAGTCGTCCAGCGGCTCGGGGACGCTGAGTAGCGTGGACACGCTCCCCGTCACGCTGCCGTCTGTCCCGGAGGAGGTGGAGCTTCAGCCGTGGGGCCGGCTGCTCCCCATGGCCCCGGGTTTCCGGAGCCACGGTGACCCACTGTCCTCTGCTCTGCCGGGCCAGAACCGGGCTGGAGCCAGAGCTCACCCGCCTCTCTGTGCTTCCAGACTGCGTGGAAGACCGGTACCTGTTCGGACGGGACGCCACCTGCGACTACGTCCTGGACGACCCGGAGGACAGGAAGTCCAAGAGGTTCAGGATCTACAGCAAGAAGCACTTCAAGATCTACAGGGTGGGAACCGGGCCGCTGGTTCTGGTGGTTCAGCAGGAAACATGTCTTTCCTGCGACTGGTTTAGTCTCACTTGTCTTCTCTTTGTCCCCCACCTGTCCCCAGGAGGGCTCGGAGGTCTTCGTGGAGGACTACAGTAACAACGGGACGTTTGTGGACGGGGTGAAGGTCGGTCAGAACAAGAAGCTGCCTCTAACAAATAACGCCGTCCTTTCTCTGGCTGAGCAGCGCAACCGAGGTGACGCACCTGAGTCACATGACCATTCACCTGGTCTTCCTGCCTCAGTCTGTCCCACCTGACTGACCGCGTGTCCTCTGTACCCTGCAGTGTTCGTCTTCATCGACCTGATGTCCGACGATCAGTCCAGTTTACCCAGAGCTCTGCAGGACAAATACGTGCTGACCCGCCGGATCGGAACGTGAGTCTGCTAGAGGTCCACTTCCTGTCTCTGACGCCATCCGGAGTTCCACTTCCTCTCTCTGACCAGATCGCTGCCCAGCTTTTTGCTGTTTCGCATTCTGTTGGGTTTTGGAAGATGGGTTGACTACTCCAGTGTGAATCCCAGTTCATGAGAAGCTGAAGGTTCTGGAGGCCCTAACCCAGGGGTGGGCAACTCCAGGCCTTGAGGGTCTCCTGCAATTTTTAGATGTGTTTCTACTTCAACACACCTGAGTCAAATAATGAGGTCATTAGCAGGACTTTGACTGGACTTAGGAGGTGATTCACCTGTGTTGGACCAGGGAGACGTCCAAGAGTTGCAGGACACCGACCCTCGAGGACCAGGATTACCCACCCCTGCGGCATTAGCCGGGTCCGTTAACCCCCCCCCCCGCTGTGTTCTAGGGGCATCTGCGGCGAGGTGCGGCTGGCCTTCGAACGCTCCACCTGCAGGAAGTTTGCCGTTAAGATCATCAACAAAAAGAACTTCCAGTCTGAGGGGGTGGGTCTGTGATCTGATTCGCTCTCAGGTCTCCTTCCTGTCTCTGCTCGCCTCAGGACTACAAACATGGCGGAACGAACATTGTGGTGAACGTGTTACCCGTTTATCGTCCAATCACAGACGGCGAAACGGAACGCAGAGACGGAGATTGAGATCCTGCAGAGGGTCGATCATGTGAGTAAAACCAACGAAGAAGAAGAGACATGTCTCATCTGTCCTGATAGACGTCTGTCTCCTGCAGCCGTGTCTCATAAAGACGGAGGACTTCTACCAGACGGAGGACAGCTACTACATCGTCCTGGAGCTGTGAGTCCCACCAGAGCCTTGGTTACTGTGCCCCGCCCTCTTATATCTGGTCCTGCCCCATTATCTATGACTCCGCCCCTTTGTCTTTGACTCCGCCCCCCAGCATGGAGGGTGGTGAGCTCTTCCACAGAGTGAAGTCTCAGCAGCAGCTCGATGAAGGCGTGGCCAAGCTTTACTTCTATCAGATGCTCTGCGCCGTGCAGGTGAGGCCTGCTGCTGTTGCCATGGTAACCAATACTGCCAGGTAACTGTGTGTGTGTGTGTTGTAGTATCTCCACAGGAACGGGATCATCCACAGAGATCTGAAGCCAGAGAACATCCTCCTGTCCTCCAGTGAGGACGAATGTCTCATCAAGGTGAGTCCACCTTCCTCGTCCTGCTACAGGGCGTGCTCTTTTCCCTCCTGTGACTCTGCCCTCCGGTGGCTCCGCCCCCTTGTGAAGGTGACGGATTTCAACCAGTCCAGGATCCTGGAGGAGGCGGCCCTGATGCGGACGCTGTGTGGGACTCCGTCCTACCTGGCCCCTGAGGTCTTCACCCACGCCTCCAGCACCGGTTACGGGCTGGCAGTGGACGCCTGGAGCCTGGGCGTGCTTCTATTTGTCTGGTAGGCTCCGCCCCCTTCGCCGCCGTGCCGGCCGAGTCCATGGTGTAACCCGGTGTCTCTGGCAGCCTCAGCGGTTACGCGCCGTTCCACGAGAGCTTCGGCGAGCGCTCAGTGACGGAGCAGATCATCCGCGGAGAATTCACCATGGTCCCGTCCAAGTGGAGGAGCGTCTCCAACCAAGGTAACCATGGTAACCGGGAGGAGGCTGCGGTTTCCCGTCAGGGCGAGGCTGGCCGGAAGCTGACGCTGAGACGGTCACTGGTGTTTCAGCCAAAGACATGGTGAGGAAGCTGCTGGTGGTCGACCCCACGCTGAGGATGACTGTGGATGAAGCTCTGCAGCACCCCTGGCTGCAGGTAGGAGAACTGCAGCCACTTTATCACCACACATGCTCTGATGGGATAGGACATGTTTTTTTTTTTAAATATATTGATGTGTTAAAACATTTGTAGGTCATTTTTGTGGATGTTATTTGTATGTAATGTTTAATTATTTTTGTTTTATGCTGATGAGCCCAATGCTGGTTAAAACAAAGTTAAATAAAGTAAAAACATGGAAACTTCCTGTGTTCTAGTCAAAACCAGAAGCTCTTAATTCCTCCTTTCCATGATGGGAGGTGTAGTCTGCAGCAGGGCATGATGGGAGTTGTAGTCTACAGCTCTCCTGTGCTTTAGGACCAGCCGATGATGCAGACGGCTCACAGTCTCATGAAGCCGGCAGGAGGAAGAGGAGATGCTGCTGCTGATGAAGATGATGCTCCATCTGCTGCCGTTTCCACGGTAACCACACACGACCACACACCTTCATGCAACACGAAGCCCCGCCCCTTATGGCAGCTCGGCTCCTCCCCCTGTAGGAGGCAGATTCATCCTCAGCAGGAAGTTTAAATCGGAAACGAGGAAGAGGAGAGGAAGAGGAGCATCTTCATCATCCTGCAAAGAGGAAGTTCTAGTGCTGTAGAACCGGTCCGGTTCCGGTTCCAGAGCAATAAACAGAACCATAAAAAACCATCTGCTGTGTTTTTATTTATAACATAAAATCATTGAAGAAAATCGAGATCAGAACCAGGACGGGTCTGAACTGATTGGATCTGGTTCTGAGGATCGGTTTGGTCCGGTTCTCAGAACCAGAGACTAAAACATTTAATCCAGTTTATTTATAATTTAATCTAAATTGTTTCTATTCAAACCTTAAAATTATCAAAGAAACTAGTTATTGGAACCGGGTCCAATCAGGACCGGGTCCACTGCAGTTTCAGGTGAAGAATCAGAACCAAAAATGGAGAAAATAATCATCTTTATTCATCAGAACCAGGCCAGGCAGTCACGGTCTGTTACATGACACCATCAGGTCGGCCAATCAGTGTCTAGTGTGCTCGGTCCTGATGAAGAGGCTCCGCTCCCTTGGTGATGTCACAGCCTGGCGCGGCGGCGGTCTCTGACGGCGAACAGCACGGCGTGAGCCTCATCAAACGATTCGCCGACGGCTGATTGGACGCGGCGTCTCCAGCGCCATAGCTGGGGGCGGTTCTTCAGGATGTCCCGCCCACTTCCCAGAGGCTGCAGACACACAGTGAGCGCGCTCAGAACCGAACAAGCCCCGCCCCTTCTTTCCAGACACCAGCTCACCTGCATGAGCTCACAGACGGCGAGCAGGTCGGCCACAGTGATGTCATCGCCGCAGAGGAACGGCTGGCGCCGCAGGAACATGGACTCCAGCCGCTCCAGCGTGACGTCCAGGTCCGACAGGGCCCGGTCCAGGCGGCGCTGGTCCACCGGGCCGCCGTGCTGAGCAGGGAGCAGAACCTGGGGGGCGGGGCCACATGGAAGGGGCGGAGTGAGAGGGGTGGGGTGTGTTTCCAGGAAGTGTCTGACTGTGTTTGTTTGTAATCAATCCAATAGTACAGCACATTTCAGCAACAAGGCATTTCAAAGAGCTTTACATCATAAACACAAAGTCACAGAATCAACAATAAAACATGACATTAAGTCAAGAACCGTCGTTAAATTCATAACTGATCACGTTTCAAATGAAACTAACCAGCTGGTTTCAGTCTGGAGTTAAAGGATCTCAGG
>CAEFZY010005406.1:0-47029 GCA_903066815.1 Brachyrhaphis roseni | reverse complement strand
CGCACCGCCTGCTGCTAATAAAAGATCGTAGATCCACATTCTTTGAGTAAATATGGCAAAAATTGGTCGGGACTTTTCCGCATCCCCTGAATATTGGTCGGGACATATCCCTACTGTCCCTACCCAAACCTACGCCCATGGATACAGGTGCATTACGTCAAAAGAAAAAAAAATAAAATCGGAATTGGGTCACTTCAGGCTGCAGTGTGAACGCAGCCAAAGTGTGCCCGTCGGTTGGAACCCAGTGCTCTGATGCTACAAATTAGCATCAATGCTATAGTAATGTGAGGTGAAATTGACTTCTTCTATTCAGTGTGCTAAACATGGTTAATTGATCATTTAAAAAAAAGCTTATAAGCTTATTTTATGGAAAATGCACTGCCTACTAATGTTTGTACCAAAGTTAATGCACTGCCTTCTGATTTTCACTTTTGGTAAAGTAAATATAACTCATCTCTTAACACCAAATTAATAACAAGTAAGATATTTCTTTATAAAACATAAGTTCTTTTGAAATACTGCTTATCTACTTAGACACAGGAAATTTACAGTTGGTAAATTTTGCAAAAGTAAAAATCTGATTTTTACTTTGTGGCAATTGGTTACCAGAAAACTTGCTCATCTCTTAGCAACAGATTAACAACAAATATTGTTATTGTTAAAAAAAAATAACATAAGATATCCTCTGCTCTTTTGAAGTACTACTTAAGAATTCTGCATTTGGTGAATGCTGCAGAAAAGAGAAAGTGTTTTTTTTGTTTGTTTGTTTTTTATCATTGGTGGTAAATATATTATGAAACAGACATTCAACACAAAAGTAAAGATCTGATTTATACTTCGTGGCAGTTCGTTACCAGAAAAAAAAAAACAAAACACTCATCTCTTAACACCAAATAACAGGGACTATTATTATTTGCAAAACATAAGTTCTTTGGAAATACTGCTTTTCTGTTGAGACAAGAAATTTACAGTTGGTAAATTTTGTAAAAGTAAAACTTTGATGCTTACTTAATGGCAGACTGGCCTTCATAAATCACTTCTTCAATCAATATATGTGGAGCTGGTAGAGCAGACAGAGGCAGAATACATCTCCAAGTGAAATGTCAGCAAGTTCATACATCTATATACTTTAATGAGGAGAGAGGTGATTTGAAATGTCTAGCCCTCTGTTCTGGATATTACCCACACCATTATTGCATGCACTATGAAAAAAGTTTCACTGTCACACCTGTGAAAGTATTATTAACGTTTGGAAAAAGTACTTGAAAGACAGAATATGTTTTCTAAAAGTCAGATCCTAACATTCTTGTTTCCATTTCAAAGCTAGATAAAAATGTTACCCTAAGATTTATCTGTCACATGTTTGTCTCACAGAGGGAATGGACATCTTCACTGGACAAAGTAAGCCTGACAGGGGACAGCACAGAGCTGTACTAATGAACTGAGCTCAGAGCTATTTTACTGGCTCTCTGTGTCAGGATGTACAGTGAGAAGGACACACATGATAGCACAAGGTAGCACTCCAATTCTTTAATACTGCCGAGATTTTCTGTACTTATTTAAAAATGTATTTTTTACCACACATACCTTTTGGTTTTCATGATATATTTGTATATTTATAAGACAAATATATTTTAGAAAATTTTATGAAACTCAATATGAAACACAATAAATCGGCATAGAATTGGTTTTCAAAAGCAGATCATTTAAAAAAAAAACGTCTTTTGAGGCCACCTCTTTAAAATGGAAAGCCATTTCAACATATGAATAAAGACGCATCGTCTGAAGCATCAGACTGTGAAGACCAAAGTAGAAACCAGAAAACAGAACGTTTTCTCATTGAAGAAAATCTTTCTAACAGCAATGACTCAAATGAATGTGGCAGAGATTGATGTGAAAGTGAAAAAGGTGAACATTTTCTCACCCAACTCAAAACAGGTGAGAAAACAGTGGGAATCTTGGTTTCACGTAAAGAAATGACTAATGAAAAGAGGGCACAACACAGTTCAGGCTATCGAGGTCGGCAGCCATGCAATCCAGGCAGCAGCAGGTGTTGTTTGAAAGCATAAGATTTGCTAGATAGAAAGATATGTTGTTTTACTGTGGTTTTTTCATTTTTAGCTGTGCTCTGTTGGAACTAAACCTCTGCTGATTTCCATGATATAAAGAATGAAGATGGCCAAATTATCAACTCTCTCAGTATCAACCCACATTCAAGCCGGAAAGTTTTTTACCATTGCTTTGCTTTTCAGTTTACCATAGGGTCAGCCCACTGATGCCTGTGTTTGGTTTTTAAATTGTCACATCATTTCAGTGCTTTATTCCACATGATTTTCTACACACCTCATAACTTACAGCACTGAAATTATTTTAACTCATGAGCAACAAGTCCCAAACAAGCTGGAAAGGAAAAGTTGTGAAAATAAACATACGGAGTCTGTAGAGGAAACACTGAAGTCTGAAAATATAAAAACAAAATCGCAGCATAACTCTACTGCCAATTTTAAATTTTTTGTTTTTTCTCTCTTTTTTTGGTAAAAACCAAAAGATCAATTCTAATGTATTTAAATGGAAAATGAACAATCTAAGTGTTTCCAGGCCATTGTTGTAAGATAAATGGATTTCACAAGACTCCCCAAAGCCCTTCATTGTGCTCACCAGAGGGATCTGTCACATTATTAGATGTTTTTATAACTGCTTCTGTCAGCACATTGTACAGAAAAAAAAAGGGGAATATAAATCTCCCAAAAAAAAAAAAATAACTTGTTTCGGACAGAACTCAAGAAAAAGATTTTAAGGAAACAACTAACACCAAAAAAAAAAAAAAAAGATCACTAATCTATCCTGAGCTGGAAAACCTGGACTTCCACACCTCGGGTAAATCGATTCTCCCTTCTTTTACAAATGGTTTTAGGAGAGACAGCAAAGTCCTGCAAAGAACCACATAATAGCATGGTTGCCTGTTCATCCATGGCTGCCTACGTCTGTCTGGACCACTGTAATGATGTCACTGGTGAAATGTTCCTGCGAGTTTCACATCTGGGACATGTTAATGCAGTAAAATGCAAAACATTTCTCTTTAATTACTGATTCATGTCTTGTTCTCAAATTTGTTTTAGAAATTACATATACAGGTTCAGGCCACTCAACAAATTGGATTATTATTGAAAAGTTAATTTGTTTCAGTAACTCATATCAGTGAGTGAAACATAGCATAATGTAGATTAATTACACACAGACTGTTTTCAAGCACTGGTTTCAGGCATTTTAGATTATTTTCCACTAACATCTAGCTAAAAACAAATTTAAGATTAAGATATTATATCAGACTACTAAAAAAACATTTTAATACAGAAATGTAGATGTAATAATTATATTTTATATCTGGTACTTTTAATCTAACAAGCGGACCTCGTTAAAGTCATATTCCAATTTACTAAATATGACTGTTTATCTGCCCATTAAAAGTGACGTGTTACTTCAATGCTTCTTTCTTAATAGATATTAAAAAGCCATTTAAATGGCCAATAAATCCACACGGATACAAGCATAAAACGAAAGATAAAAGGGATTATAAAGTCGGCAGAATTGGCTTCTGCCTCCCTACGTGCCGCCGCACTTTCTGCAAACAGCCTTGCTGTTTTATGACAACCATTAACCAGACAAGGCGACACGGGACAGCAGGGATCTGAGAGACGGAGATCTCTGCTGGGAGAGACATGACTTCAAAGCAGTCCAGATCAATGATGCCGTTTGCCTATTGATCCGCTCTACCTCTCAAGAGAAAGCTATCCATCAATAGGGCTCTGCTATGGGCTTGGAGAGGGATTAGACTCTGAGCTTTAATCTAAGTCCCTTTTCTAAATCTGAGCTAAATCTCCTTTGTAATGAGATGTATAGGAGTTAGAGAAACATCCCAGCATTGCCTTTGCATAAACAACACAACTGTTTCACCAATAAGAAAATCAAAAAGGCTGTTACTATAGTCGAGCTAAAAAAAAAAATCCATGAGATGGAATGAAAACAAGCCCCTTTATAATTCATTGGAAAACTCCAGTGCACCTCGGTGATTGATTACAAACAACCAGAATAACCCTTGAACTCCTCCTGAGGAATAAACAAACTTCAATTTGTGGCTCATAATCACGGCTCTATTAGTCATCAGTCGGTGGAGAATGGAAGGAAAGAAACCACAGAGAGATAGTATGCGGCTTTGGTTTTAGTGGTTAGAAGGGACTTTTAATAGCAGCCATCCGGGCCGGGCTGGATGGAAGCCTGCTGACTCCGTCTCTCCGATCGATCAGGCATGGGATCTGTGTGATTGCCAGGAACAGCGGCTGATTGCTGAAGTTATCAGCAGTGCCGGCCTCGTTACAAAAACACGCCCACCTATGATGTGTGTCCAGAAAACTGTTATTGAGGTGCACTGTAAAAGATTCTGCACACAAAAGCTGTGGTAACTGACTGCTCTCTCACAAAAGAGCTTATATACAAGACACTTTGTCATTCTGTAAGTGTACATACAAATGCAGATACAGCAAGTTTTATACTACATTTTACATATTAATCTGCCGAATCCCGTAGGATCTACCAGTTGACATTTTATGAAAATAGGCACTAAATATAGTAAAATGTTATGTTTTCCACAGTTTTAATATAAAACGAATTAAAAGCAGCATAAAATACTAAACCATCAAGGATGAAGCCAAAAATAACACTCAGAAACTGATGATCCTGCTATGAATGAGGTACTAATAATGGCTTCCATTTATCCGCAGGAAATTTAGTGGTGCTCTCGAGGCCATTCTGCAGACAACCACATCTCTCCCTCGTCTCTTTCACTCTAGCTGGCAAAATGAGTCCCACATAAAAAAAATCTGTTTCAGAGCCCAGTGCCTCTTGTAAGCTTCCATTTCTTTATGGGTATACCAGCTGCCAGGAACTGATAACAAAAGCCATTGGCTCCAGAAAAGAACTCTTCACCGACTCAGCCAATGGCTGTCATCATCGGCGTCATCTGATTACCATAACAAAGGATGTTTATCTGCAAGATTTTCATCACGGCACAAACACCTCTTTCTGAGATCCTCTTCATCTCAAAAAATGAGCTTTGTTATTTAATATTTACAATCCAGCACCACTGGGTCTTATTTGATCTTGTGGATTTTGTCAGTTTGGACAGGTGTAAGATATGCAAATTCAAACAAAGTTGTGATCAGGGTTTCACTTAAGTCACATCAAAATCTTCCTCTTACTTTTTTCTTAAAGGATGATCAAAAAGGTGCGTAGTGCATCACAAAACTATACTAATCACCATAATCACAGCATCAACTGGCATATTCCCTTGTTTTTTTTTGTTTTTGTTTTTTTTTTTAGAAAGTTTTTACAAAGTCCAACAAAGGCCCCATTTAAGTGGAACAGCACTTTAGAAAAACAGTAGCACTTTTGTTGCAATTCAGCAACATGTCTCCATTTTTGGAAACCAGATCTCAATGGTGAAACTTTTAGGGATCTACAGAGGAGTCAGATGTCTTGCCGGTGCTGTCTGTCTAAATGTGGAACTTTTACCCAATTAACATCTGAAAATCCTGGTTTCTTGACAACCCAAACGTAGCCTAAATTATGGCTAGAATAGGTATGATGTAAATACAAGATCCAAGTTCCACCTTTAGAGATGCATGAAAAGCAGTAAAGCAGCCACTAATAGCTGATCCTAGTTCACTGCAATTTGCTCAGTTCATCCACATGGTTGTTTCTCGTCAAAAGAAATAACTTAAGGCTTAAAATTCGTATCTTTTGCATTCATGCAATTCCAAAATTTCCTCTAAGTAAACTGAAGTCAGCCTACAGAAGACCTGATTTAGACAGTCTTTAAATCTCAAGTAATCTTTATTTAAATATAAGAGGCAGCACAAAGAGACAAAATCTATATGTCATTTCATTTATTTTGGACTTGTTTTTTTTGTGATGCTTTCAGTTCATTAAACAAAATTGTATTTATTTGCAATGAGGAGACATCATTCCACTGCATGAGGGGAGTATTGTAACTCAGCCAACACTGATTGTAGTGCTGTGTCGCTTCCTGCCTAGATAATGTCAACACAATACAGTTTTGGTACAAGGTCAGCTTAAGAGGCTTAGCAAACTGTCATGTCAGCTACGGGCCA
This sequence comes from Brachyrhaphis roseni, assembly GCA_903066815.1. Taxonomy (NCBI): domain Eukaryota; kingdom Metazoa; phylum Chordata; class Actinopteri; order Cyprinodontiformes; family Poeciliidae; genus Brachyrhaphis; species Brachyrhaphis roseni. The sequence continues at coordinate 40,862 of CAEFZY010005406.1, read as the reverse complement.
TCTGAACATGATACACACAACGCAGTCTGACATTCATTTCTCTCTGCCACGCTTTGAGATCCCAGGGATTTGTTGTCAAAGATGGAGCTTTACCTGCAGCTCTATAAATGCTGATTAGCCGATTCGTCACTGCCACTTTTTTTCACATTAAACATTAATTTATTCACCATTTCTTTCCAAGAAATACAAACCTCTTTATGATGTCACAAGATTTTGTAAGACCAGAACAGCATAGGCTTTTTAAAACTATGATTACCTCTTGTAGAGTTAAATGTTTAAGTGGGTTAAGACTAGAACTGTGGGGACTCTGGACAGACAACTAACAAGTTGTATCCGTGCACACAGTATCAGCGGAAGGAGGGTGGTGTCACTAAGAGTGTTTGTGACTCTGCAAGGTCTAATTTGGGACACATGGCTTCTCAGTAGAGTGTTTTTGTTGAACGCGCTGAACCAAGAAAACTCAAAGCCACTCATATGAAGCATGTGAGAGGGTGTGTATGTTTACCACAAGAGATAGCACATGATGGGCAAATGTTTTGATGGATGCTTCTGTGTGTTAATAATCTGTTTCTACAAAAACCATTACATGTCCCAGTTAAGAGGGATAGTCCACAATTCTAAATTGGATTCTTTGGCAGCACTAAATATCTTATATGCAGTATGTAAATTACTTAGTATCTTCATTTAAGAAGATACTTCATTCATGAATTCAGATTAGTTTGTATCAGAAGTTAACAGTTATTCTCAGATTAAAAGTGGATTTCTACCGTTTTACCTGCAGATGATACCTCTCTTGGCATTCTAAATTATGATTAATTCTGTGTAGTTGGTCCAGGGTGGGGGTGGGGGGGCTGAATAAAATGGGCAGTCTTCTTAAAACTTCTTAAAAATTAAAATTGACAAAATGCCACAGTGGTTTATTCAGTTTCACAAATCCTTAAACTATTTGGATTATATTAGGCAGATTATTTATGCAAAATCTATTATTTATACTAAAAATGTACACGTTTACATTTTTAGCGTAAACGTAAAAATGTATTAAATTTTAGTGTAAATATAGAACAACATAGTACTACCTCTTCATACTAAGAGGTAGTACAAAGAGACAAAATAAGTGTGAAAAAGTTGAATAATTACCTTTTTACATGCCTTTGCTTTTGTATTTTAGAGTTACATTTAGCAAAAATGTTATACACACCAGAAGTTCAGAAGGCTCAGAAAATAGTGTTTGCGTAGACCATCTTTGATACTGGAGTTCTTCACGAGTACACTTCTCTAACTATCCATTAGCTTCAGCTTCCAGAAACAACTAATGTCAATGTAGTCTCCAAACAAAGCCATGGTTCATTGCAGCGAGTGCAGCTGTGATGACATATGAAAAAGAAAGCACCATAAGCTGAGTGATAATAGTGTTGTTTATGAAGCAGAGTTAAAATGCATTGGTAAACAACACCCACACTAGATGTAAAAAAACATAAATAAATAAAAAAAAGCAAAAAAGTAAATAAAACTGACTGATTTTGACATGTCAAAATCGATATGGAGAACTACTCTTGTGATGTCAGCAGCATGTGTCAGTGGCCTACACAATGGAAAACACACCTATTAAATGCTGTAAGCATTTTGTAACCATTTTTATGTGAATTTGAAAATCCACAACTTGAATGTAACCTCTGTTGAGTAGGCTTCAATTTAAAATGAACCCAGCCTCCCTAGTGATATATTTGCCAGTGTATTTGTTTATGTACATAGGCTAAGATATTCATTTTCAGTTGCTTTAAGTCTTATGGACAACCAGAAATGTTAACTCTGTCTTGATAAGTTTGTTTTCTTATCCCAATTTTTGTTTTTTCTTATGTTTCCTTCCACAGTTTACAGTAGCACAAAAACTTAACTGTGCATCAAAATCATCGTTGTGGCTTTGTTTTGGAAGCAGTGTCATAATATCACTCTGTTATGTACATGCTCTAAAGTGATGTGCAGAGAGTTAGTTGACATACTTTTGAAACTCCCTTACAATATGTAAATAAGCCAAGAAAGTTATCAGGTAATTGATTTTTAACAGAATCTCACTCCAAAAATCCTGAACTATCCCTTTAACTTTGATTGACTGGCGTGAACTTGTGCAAAAGATTTCGAAAACTTTCTAAAAGAAAAACAATTGACTTCAAAATACCAAGGGATGTCATGTCAAGGAAGAAACTGCATTAACAAACAGATGTGCACCTTCAGCTCTTGATAAATTTATCAGGTCGAAGATGATTAGCACATGTAAATCATTTCATGAAGGTTAATTGCTTTTCCGAGCATCTTGATATTTACGACACCTGTGCAAGGGGGCGGGGGGATCAATTAAAAAAGGTCAATCCCTAAAATGAAACTAAACTCTCCTTCAGCTCAAGTTCAAATCCTAATGCTGAGTTACTTAATTAGGCACATTCTTGACTTGTAAAACCACATCACTTTCCAGCAAGCATTCTGACCTTCATTAGTCAATATCCCAGAGATTACTCACTCATAACAAACTGAAGCTGACTGCTTATTCTTTTCATTTCAGAAAAACTTCCCACCATATTAGATAATTGTTGCAAATACTGTATCCACAGAAAACAGCACAGATATTTAAGAAATGTTTACAATTGAAATATCTCATTTGTCAGACCAAGAAGAATTACCTGTAACTCAAATAATACTTACACTGTGTTTATTGAATAACCAATATGCTAGATAAGCTACTCAAGTGTAATGACCTAAGTGAATTGTCAAATAAAGTCTTGGGAATCCCCTTTCTCAGCATTATTCACCACATAATCAATTCCACAGCAGTCTTGCACAGCGCAGCCTTTAATTAAATAAGTATTGAAACTTTAAAGCATTTGAAGAAGTGAGACTTTTTCTGAGATGTGAGTAGAACAGTAAAACTACCAGATGCAGGACCACACACATTTAGGCACGAGGCTGCGATGGGCCCCGTTTCAATTTGTCAGACATTCAAGCATTTTACTCCACACTTTTTTTCGGTGTTTACCTGAAACATGTTGCGTTTTGTTTGTTTTATCTCAAAGACTCAAGAGAGACAGAGAGAGAGCCAGAGGTCAGCAATGGATATGCACAAAATGAACACAATATTTTGCTAACTGCTTGTGATACACATGTACTTTTGTTTAGTAATGATGTAGCAAAAAATAATTCTTCTTTTTCAAAATACGTTTCTGGCCAAGACATAATTTCTTGGCTAATAATTGATAAACCGCAGCTCATAATTTCCAATACAGTATATGTAACTAACAGAGTATTGGCTATAGGTACACCCATTCACCATTTCAAAAAACCATGTAGCATGAACACTTGATCTGATAGTAGTACATGGGAACGTGTCATTACACAGATGTTTCTCACAGAAAACTGAATATTTTTTATTTGATGACCAGAGCAATTGTTATGCTAACAATGCTTCCAAATGGTGATGCCACCTATTCAACCATTCAACATGGCGAAGTAAAGATTACATTTAGCATTATACCGCAGGTTTTACCAAGACATTGGTGACAATGATTTTATAAAAAAATATAACCTAATCACTGGTGTAAGTAGGGTCGATGTAAATATAGGTGCATTTTTTAGGCTTTATGACATTGTTGAACAACTTCATAGAGTAAAGCTCATTTACTCATTGGGGAATTCACATTAATCTGTCAAGAGAACACTTCTCTATTCGAGCTTCAAGGTTGATCTAATGACAGGTAACAATACATAGTTATGCAACAGACTGAACACATAGCAAGAAGCAAAGGCTTGCTGTTTTATAAAGACGTGCCAAACACTGATGCTCATTGATATTTCAAGCTATGGATACTATCAATTTCATATTGCTTGTGAGATAAAATTTAAGCCACACAAGGAACACATTCTGCAGATCTGTTAAAGCTATGGCAGATTGCAAAAAAAAAAAAAAAAAAGAGACATAGAGACAGACTACTATGGATATAAAAATATGGTTTCTAGGCAAGCAGCAATTTATTCTGCATATGTGAATAAAAAGAGGAGTGGGACCATGTACTGTGTTGAAAAATTACTGTGTTCATAAAGATTCCACACTTACCACCCCACAACCCCTTGGACCCCTCGCGGCATAACACATCCACTTACCTGGAAAAGAAGAGAGACAAGAAAATCAATGACTGCACACTCAATTATTTCCCAACCAAGCAATTGCTCCCTTTGTTTCCTTGTGTGGAGACAGAACTCTACATACCCTAGGTATCTATGTATCAGCTTATTGAGAGTAGTATTTGACACTTTTATCAAAGGCATAATCAAAATGATGATAAACCCCCATCCATCTCTTTCACTAGACCTATGTTCATTTATCAAAGAATAACCAAAGAATAACAAAAACGGTGCCGCTTTGATTCTACCACAAACAAAAACCCTCTCAAAGAAGCCTCTATTCTTGAGTTCGCTGCTTCACTCAAGATGCAATACATGGAGATGAATTCCCATTTGTCAAAAGGAGAGTGATGAAGATCCAAGGTAAACACAGGAAACAAATAGCAGCAAACCAAAGCCAGGTTATAGAAGACCTAGAGAGGAACTGGATTAATCTCCCTCAATATCTTGGTGCATGACCTGGTCACACCATTATTGCCTTCTTTATCTGCACACAGCTGCAAGCGCCATCAGAGGTAGGTCCAACACTGGTAGTGAGTGATATTTGAACAGCAATGTCTAAGAAATAAATTCATGAAAATCCATCGTTGGGTAATCAATACTGGCTTGTGCTTATTCTCAATGGGAATGTACTAGTGTGAATAAGTACTACTCAACTGTATCAGATCTGAATATATGTTCACTCTTAGGTAATAGAGATGTAATATTGCATTATAGCAGAATTTAAATGCTAAAACCAATTAGGAAGTACAACATTGTTTATTCCATACAAAACCAACCATGATGATAATTCACTAAAAACTGGCAAAATGGATAACAGCAGTAGCTGCCTGCTGATAGGTACTCAATAGGAAATCTAACAATAGAAATGTATCTTTAAAAAATAAATACAAAGAGGATATTTAAATTCCTCTTCAACTGGAGGTTTCGTTCTACACATCACATTGAAGCTGTGTCAGCATGAAAAGAGGTCATTTAATCTTGATACTTCCATGACTGTATACCAACATCCTCAACAGCTGCAAGTGACTAATAACCAACCTTGCCCCTTAGGGCTCAGCATTCCATTAAAGAAAAAAAAGATCACAGAGAAGCTCAGTTAGTAAGTTACATTTACACTAACAGTGGCTCTAATGCAGACAAGTGAGTGTAAACAATGATTAGCCCATTTTATTTGTGTCTGTGAGTCTGTGTGTCAGCTCCCAACAGGCAGAAGTGTTGAAACCCAAAGCCCAGCATGTAGCCTTTGGTGGCTGACTTATCTCTGCATAGCTGATCAATAATTAACCACAGGACAAACTCTAATGAGGACGATAACAGTTTGTAAGATAAAACCTTAATGTAAGGTGCTGGACCAATCTTCTTCATTTAGGTCCACTTATCACCCCATTAGTAAAGTTCAGTCCATATTCTTAATACATTTATCAATCATCTGCATTGTCTGTTTTCCTTTCAGTCTACCTGCATTATTAAATTCCTTCTTTTGGCTGAGCACAATATATTCCATTCCTATTTTCTTCTCTCCAAGTTCTCACTTATTGATGTAACCAGGCATAATAGTTTTAAAGGCCCTCCCCTGTAGCAGTGCCACTGCTACAATACATTCAATTCAGATTCAATACATCTGTAGATGGCATATGACACATGTGGAAAGGACCATGTCTGAGGCAATCCATCAGGGAGGGGGGGGGTCGAGCTCTTTCTCATCCCAACAACTTGTCTATTTCGTCTCCTCTAATAGAGCATGTCCAGCAGACAGGTTTTAATAGGCACTATTAATCAAGAGGAGACGCAGACTGTAGTTCAACCAAAAAAGACCCTCAAGGACATGTATGTCTTTGTGTATCCAACGGTACTACCATGAATCTGTATTCTACCATGAGTGGGGGCTAGAAAGCACAGGGCATCCTTATATGTTAAGTTGGAAAGTAATGATACACTCAGCTGATGAGACAAAAGTCCCAGAATTTTTACTATTGTATTATGTTTTTTACTCTATCATATGTTGCTTTTCTACAGAGCATGCAAAAAAACAAAACAAAACATAAAAAACTTCTATAAAAGCAATTAGAAAAGGGGGAATGCGCCTGTGATGCAAGTATTAGCTGAATACAAAAAAGTAACTCAAGTACTATCACCTTTAGTTATAAAAACTAGAGTTAAAACAAGATGTCAAGCTGATCAAACTAGTGTTCATATCCCATGCCCCTATTAACAGCATAAATCTTTTTTTTACCAGACAATGTTTGGGAGTTTATTAGGAACTCATTAAGAAATTCAATCACTTCACGTTGTATACAAACACTGATTTTATAGAAGGGATGATACTGCAGCGACATATGCCCTAAGACACAAGCACAGACATAAAAATTTAGTACACACCCATAAATATAAGCTGAAGTTCATGTTGCATGAAAGTAATATTCTTCTGACTTGCATGAAAGCCAAGGATGTCTGTTTCCTGAAGATACCTTGGGCTCCCCCTCCCCATCTGCTTCACCAATACCTTCTCAAAATGGAGTTGACTGAGGGCCAGTTGGCAACAAATCTGACTTCAACTAGACTCAAGAGATGGCTGGCAGCAGAGAAAAACTCAAATATTAAAGCCAGCCAAGTTTCTGCTAACATGAAATCTGTTCTCTTGAAAGACAAAAAGCCTAACCTAAACATCTTTTACTCTTTGTGTAGACATATTAGTTTGTCTCTTAAAGATTTATTCACCTCAGCCTTGTTCTATTTCCAGTTTATAACAGTTGCCTTATTCTGTTTCTTAACCACTTCCTCGTATGCAAAAGCCTTAGGCAGGAGACATGAGGACAACAATTATAGAAAAGTTGATTGTGTTGCTCATGTAAGGGAATAATTGAGTTTAGTTGTAGAGATGAACCTAATAAAAGAACTGAATTTAGGTGAAATGTTGTTAGTGGGGTGCTGTCGACCAACCCACGTGTCCTTCCATGTCATACATAAACAACAGCAACAACAGAATACATCTGTCAGACAGCCCAGTCCCCAGAGGGGATGCTTGTAAAGACAGACGGTTAGAACATCAATAATTAAAACAGATGTAATTCCCATTAGCCATGGGAGAATTCCCATAAATATTTAATGTGCTCGTTGTGTCCCAGCCCAGTCTCCTTACGCCTCCTCATATGCCCTCTCCACTTATGACTTCACTCCTTTCTCATTTCTGATCTACAGCCTATTCCTGTCACTTTTCTGTTGGTGGTTTCTCATCCACAAGTCCACCCCACTTCATAGAGAAAGGAAGAGGTAGTGGGCTACAGACCAGACACATACTATCATACTCATTAAAGTGGTCCCACTGGGGAGTGCGGATAAGGATGAGGAAGAAGAGAAAGGGCACGGAGAGGGGAACAAAGGCCACAATTTATGACCTGGCATCATGGGACTAGTTAGCTAGAGTGGGAGGCCTTTGTATCCTCCAACTCTTTAGCCTGACAAGGATGAATGATCAAGCCCCACTTATGCTGACAAGAGAAAATACTTTTACTGGGAAATAAGAATATTAGGACCAGAAAATTACGAGCACTTTGAGTAGAAAAGCAGGAACGTTTTTTGCACTGCTGCCTGATTTACAACAAAGGCAAGATGTAGAAGGTGGTGGCTGAAATTGAAACGCCCGTCTACTGGTGTTGTCCCATCCGTCACCAGACGTTCCCCATTAATCCAGACTTTCCCCTCAACATCCAGCCTCTCCATCTATCCCCCGTGCTGCTGGCATGTCTGTTCTCTGAGAGAGTCGCTTGTATATTTGTAGTGCTATCTGAGAGCCAGCTGAGCAGTGACGATCCATCCATCTTCTCACTGACACAGAACTTAATGCGTCGGTTCTGCGCCAGCCACAGACAAGCCGCAGGCTATAGAGACTAAAGAGAAGGCCAGAGAGGTTTGTGGGGAAGATGACAAAATCTTTCAGAAATAAATTAGACTATTGCCACTAGCAAACTGCATAAATGGCTGTGACAGCTATTACAAATCTCATCAACATCCAAAGTGATTGTCTGAAAGTAATAAGCATTTAGTTTATTATGTGCCATTTTTAACAATACCAAATTGTTCTAGTCACCTCTAAGAGTCAAGTTAACATTTGTCTTGCATTTAAGAGCTAACGTGAAAACTGTTAGACATATTCAAAAACTAGTAAGTGAAAAAAACAAGATTTGATGTTTTTCTGACCTACATAGTCAACATGAGGCTCATACAGCCCATAACATTAAAAAAGTTAACGGTAAAAAAATTCAGTAGTATAAGTCAGAGACTGAATATAATGAATTACACACTCTCTTTACTCCCCAACACTAACTATTTCTGAACCATCCAGTCACATCCGCATAGCTCAAAATACAGTCCTGAGGAGGGTTTCCCTCAAGCCAGCTTAACAGGTGACAGGAACTATTACTTTAGCAATCAGCAATTTTACTGCAGTACTTCCATGGGTCAAAATCTTAGGTGACTATCTGATGAAAACTTTGTAAAGTTTAATCTCATCTGTTGTCCTTTACTTTACCAATGGTAGTAGAGAAGCATCAGCCTTAGAGATCACTCAGCTGACAGCCCACTTTTTGATGTGGGAGTTTATTATTTTAAGCCGTTTTCATCCCACTGAAGGACTTTGATGCTAGGTGTGAAGTGCCATTGTTAGTGAACTCTAATTTTGTTTTAATCTAGAGCAGTTCATGCATGAATGGTGACCTGAGAGAGCCTATTCTTCTGTCACCAAACACACAACAGGGGCATAAACCCTTTGTGTGAACAAAAATCTATAAAAGATAAAAAGTATTGATATGTTAAAAAACATAAAACGACATGTAAACAAAGATAAATGCGGTCCTAATTCTGAGAAAACATTGAAACTGCCTTTTTGCTGCATTTTAACAAACAATACAACAACAAACACGATCTTGGAGTAATCTTCAAAGACCAACATGTCCTAGGAAGGATTAGCAAAGTGTTGCTTTGTAAACCTTTCCAGAATGATAGATAGAATTAGACTGGTGCATGATGTGTTGTATGCTGAGGTCTACTTCATGTTATCGGACGGATTCCTTTAAAGTGATTTTCTCATTCTGAAGGCTGGCAGCATTCAAGGTTTGGTGCAGCTGGTGAAACTGAACTATGCTACAGAAGTCTATATTGTTCAAATCTCTTAATGAATACAATTACAACAGTAAATTGCTTCCAGTGTTAATTGTCTTTTCGTTATCTGATATAAAAAATTGTTTGCTAATTTGAAACATTTTAGAAGATATCAGTAAGGGAGAAATACTTTTCCAAAGTCCCATACAATGTCTATAGTGACTTTCTGACTATAACTATCATTAGCAATATTATCAAAACATTTTACTTGAGAGTAGAAGGCAAAGCTGTTTCCAAAGATCAAACTTTAGCCTGAAAGTATGTCTATATAGTCATACTGAAACATGTTATTTCAGAAGCAGGGTTTTTAAGCACTACTGAAATATTCATGTCTGGACAGTTAGCATTTAAGAGGCCAGCAGCTAGTATGTATATCAGTGCAACATAATCTCCATCTTTATGAAAGATGTCCAGGTTTTCCAATGTGCAAGGGTGTTACCTGCAATATGAGATACCATAGCTCCTTTCAGTGTTTTTGTGTAATCTAGACACAGTGAACGCATAACGCATAAAAGAAGAAACCTTTCTTCTCCCTGTCTTGAAATATATGAGAGGATTTTCCAGTGTTATGTTAAGCTTCGGGTTTCATAACCTCATCCTACTTTAAGTGTAACCTGAGCCATCTTGAAAGTCAGCTTGTTCAGTAGCACTGCTCTTCCGCTTTTCGCTGCCAAAACTCCACTCTGCTATTTACGGCCAAAATTTCTCCTGCTCAAGGGGAGTTGGCAACTCTAAGCACCACAGAAAGTCATTCATCTTGCCTCAAAGGAGTGTGCACTACATCAATCTGTGTGTCAGCAGTCAAGCAAACCAATATGCTTCTGCTTGTTTCTGTGAATTCCACATGAAATCTCACCATTCACCGACTTTTTGTATGGCTACACTCAAACCATCAAGCAACTGTATGCAAAATAAAATGCATGTATAGTTATAGCCAGTAAATTCTAATATGTGTTCTGATGAGGCCCACTTAATAGACTGAAAGTTTTTTTTGAAATAACAACCTTCATTGAGGTATTAAACTTGTCAATAACACTAGAGTTTTGTTTTCAATTTTTTTCTTTATTGATCTAATGTATTCTAATTGTAAGTCCTGTGGGTTTTGTTAGCTGAAAGCAGAAAATTACCATCGCTAACAAAATTAAAGACTTGAAAACATCAGTCTGTGTAACCTCTATGATGTGCTTCAATTAATGAATGGAGTTACTGAAATTAATTATGTTCACAATAACATTGTCATATACTGAATGGTTCTGTCTATCAAAAACTAGCAACCTCTAAGAAAGCATATACGCATACAATAAAGGAACAGTGTATTTACCTTTTAAATCCAATATTTTTCATCCTCTCAGATTTTCTCTGCATGAAATCAAAGGGGTGATTCATATCTGTTTAAAAAAATCCTCTGTTTTATGCTCATCTACAATTTGCCCACTTACTATCCTCACTCTGATTAGAAATCAAGTAGTATCTGCCTTCCCACTCAAACAAACATATAAATCCACACATTTTACTCGGTAATTTAGAATGTCAAGATGTTTGGAACGGAGAACTGCTTCAGACAAAAACACATTTGCTGTGAGAAAGGCATCAAGCTCAATATGGAGCTTCAATCTGTTTGACAGGTGTTAATGGGGAAAGACAGCCCTTCTGAACAGGATGTCATGATGGATAATGCTTTAGATGGGCTGGGAGGCAAAAATAGTGTTATTGTGAGTAAGGGCAAAATTAGATGTTTTAAAAATGTTAATTAAAGTGAGAATGATGATGAAGAATCACCACAAGAAATGTTAATGTAATTAAAAAATAGAATAAACAAAACAACAAAAAATTATTGGTCTAAGTGTGCCTGGAAAATCAAAAAATGTTTTTCAAATGTGCAATATAAATTTCAAATACACACCACATTCAGATGCTACAAATGGCCACAGTCTGCAGGACATGGATTACTTGAGACTACTACCTTATGTCTTTCTTTTTGATGATAGGATGTAAAGGCCTTCCAAAGCACAAAACAATTAAAAAGCAAACACAAATAAAAAAAAGAAATCTGATTAACACTCCCTACAATGTCAAGTCACGTTTGCAAAGTTGAGCATGTATTTCATACTTGACACATTGCCAAGATGATTCAACCTACCAAATTTTGTAGTTGTAAACAAACCAGTTCATAACCAACTACTTAATTATGTTTTATCAGTTTATTTCCTTAGGAAGTTCTTGTGGTAGTTAATTATTTTTGATTTCCACTGATGTGGTTTTAATGTTGCTTTGGGCCAGGTCGAGCAAAATAAACATGCTCTCACCTAAGCAGTGATTGATCGCTGCTCTAATCAAAACAGCTCAATCTTCTGGTGGGAGGTTAGAGTTCAGATGTACAGTATTCAGATGTACAGTATCGAGACATATCACTCATAAAACTAAGTTATTGCATGATGCACCACCATCATAAACGTAGTCCTTAACTTAGATTGTCGATCTAAAAAGTAGAATTTTTCATTAAACCTACAATATAAATTATGTTTACATATATACAATCTACTTGAAATAACACAAGTGTCAGTTAGAAAGCTAACTTCGTTGTTTTAAGCTAATGGCATTTTAATAGCCTAGCAATATTAGTCATCTTCCCTGTGCTGCACTCATAAAATGTTCCTAAAATGCTTGCAAAAATATATAGACTAGCTTTTAGTCTTGCTGATTACAATGCTATACTATTATTTGTATGCCATTTGTATCTTTGCCTACAACAAGCCTGCTACCACATATTTGTCTGTCAAAGTTTCTTACATTTCCATAAAGATTAATAGGTAATTTGGATGTGAACTATCAGTGTTATTCCATTCTAAATCTGGGTTCATGTTCTGCTCCATTTTTGCAAAAAAGCTGTCACAGAGAGGATACACATGACTAATCCAACAAGATTCACTCAACAACAAAAAAATACCTTACTGGCGCTCTCTGGTCGAATGACCCATTTTAATTGTATGAGCACTAATCTATACCTCAGCAAAAAGTGCTTCAGTTACACCTGACACTCTCCACTGCTCAGAACTAGTATTAGCTTTGTGTGGGTGTGTGAGGGCTGAAAGGCCAGCAATATTGTTTATGTGGGTGTAGAAGGGGTTTAGACTAAGAGATATCAGTGCCCTGAGGCCTGCACAAAATTTTATTCTCTATAAAGCTTTGTGAAATGGCCAATCAGGGATGTGTTTGATTATTTAAATCAAAGATAATTACACCAGAATCTTAGAACACACACGCACACACACCCCGATTTCTTGGGCAGTACTGAAGAGCTAGAAATTGGAAATGTTTTTAGAAGCAAAAATTAATTTATTGCACATTTAATAAATCAGCAGTTTGTCATTAAAGGTGTGTTAAATCCAAAATAGTTTTAGACTCTGCAACTAAGAGATAACAAAGCAACATTTGTTGATGTAAACAAATATTTGTAAATGGTCTGAACTAAAAAACAATGTACGCTGGAAACAGTCAAAATAAACCTGCAGGTGCTTTCACGTTTGAAAATGTGTATTGCGAGCTGTTGCCGAATTTATAAAAAACAGACCAATTGCCATCATATTAAGAGCCTGAAAATTTGAAACTTATGAAGGCACAGAATGCAAATCAAATTCAGCCTTTCCACTGGTTTTTAAAGCAGAATGTTAATGTGATGGTGAAGCCCTTTTTTTTTTTTTCTTCGAAACACACAGAGCTTCTCAGTCACATACACCAAAACAGGAAGGCACTATCACACACTGATGATGATACATTGTACATAAGGCCAAGGTCTGGTTTTCTGTCAGGGTAATCTCAGAAAAGATTGCTTCCTTGAATATTTTTTTAACAGGAATACTTATCAGTAACATGTTTTTCCATGGCTACAACAACAATCTCAATCACATCTGTGGTCAACAGCCAGACCACAGATGTGACCAGAGTTATTGTTGTGAGCGTAAAGCATATCAGTAAAGAAAATGTTGCAGAATAATTTTTCTTAACTGTCTGAGCTAAATAAAGGAGAGGCATTTTACCTATACATCATGTCAATAGGATTAGTTGAGGCTACAGTTTAGGGTCAAATATGTTGTTGTGGGTAAAATAATTGTAAATGGTCTTGTCCTCCAATTAACATTTGGACAGCTACACTAATGTAGCACAGCTAAACCCTCATAATTACAACAGAGTAATTATGTTTAGAAAAATTTGACTTCCATAATGCCTGCCAGACTCTTTAATGCTAGGAGGGTTGACTCCAATAAACAAACTCTGCTGATCAAAACTGGAATCAAACATTTCATAGTCTAATTTGAATTCTGGTGGGTTTTTGTGTTTTATATTGCAGTTTTTATCACAAGTGGTCACTGTCAAGAATTGCAGGGAGACTGCAGGCATAATGCTTTTGAGTCATGTTGCCTCAATTACATCAACAAGGTATATTTCACAATATTTTAAATAGCCACCATAAAGGGGATATTCATGTCAAAGGTCATCAAGGGCTGCATCGACATGACCTCAAATTAAATCTAAGTCACTGTTGCCAGGCAAAGTGGACTGTCAACATGATGGCCACACTGTGCATTCCTCAAGGCAGAATACAGTAGCGAATCAGCATTTCTCTAGTTAAGTAGGGCAAACAAGTCCTTTACCCTCTTTTGCACATGGAGATCTCACAGCCTGTACACAAGTAGCCTCAGGTTGGAACTGACATTTGGCACCTCCCATTTATCTTCTGAAAGGTCATGTAATGTAGCAGGTTCAGTAATGAGTCATCCACAAAATGGATCACAGTTAACACCAATACCAGAAAGGTCAAGTGCCAGGGCATGTTGACCCTCTGCTTTCTGTTGTCAGCCACCTATCAATGAAGCAAGCTCTTTTGAAGGGAAATGTGCAGCCTTCTGGTGACATACATCAAATTGTACACCATCAAACAGTGCAACTGCGCATTTTTATTCCTGGACCTGAGGAGAGGATTATAGCTCTCCATAATCCCTGCAAGACTCTTTAATGTCTTGCAGACATTAAGTCGAGGAACTAAGACATGCAATGTAGTTCAGTGAAACACATGCAAGGGTTTTTTAATTATCCTGCCATTGCTGTGTTGTAATTAATTAGTTTACAACACTGGCAGGGCCTTTATTCTTTTCACTCATTAGCCACAACTTTTGGACAGAAGAAACATGATGGATGCCATAATAAGTTGACCACGTTGTGAAAAACGAGAAAAAAAAGTGAATTTGTAGAAACTGAAATGATTAACAGAAACTGTGTTTTGTCACCCCTTATATTGATCTTCACAATGAAATAGAGACTATTTTGACTGCTGGATCTTTTCTGTGTTGCAGGACCTAAGGACCCCAGACTCAGCAGTTTTAAAACAATTCTGATCAAACTATATAATGGTAGTTTAAGTTTATGGAACAGGGGAACAAGTTTTCTGTAAAATTTGTCCAGATGCACGTTTAATGTTTTATGGCCTGCGATATCAATGAGAAATATCAAAACAGAATACATTTTCTAACAGTAGGTGAGCAAACAGCCTGTGTAAACAACAAAAAAAGAAAGTAAAAAAATGTTTATTTAAAACTCTACCTGCATCTCTTAATTCAGACAAATCTACCGGAACATGAAGTCTCTTTACAACGTTCTTGTGGAAAACAATACTTTTCTCTGTCAAAACTAATACATTTTAAAGTAAAAATATCAGCTTATTACTTAGAGTATGTTAATCTGTTTGACATAAAATCATTGTTTACACATCTGAGGTTACATCAGTGTGCGGAACGTAATAATTTTTTTTCTTGTCCATAGCACACCAGCAAGCAAAACACTCTCCTGATTTCCTGCTTAGCTACTGTTGAGCCAACATCTGCTCTGCTTTATGTCCTGCATCTGAGATAAGCGATAAAGAGCAGACAAAAAGAGCGCTACCACAACATGCTGATAAGCACTGTTACAAGTCTGATGGTCCGCCCGCACATCTCTGTCCACACCAGACTTCTGTAGCTGATAAAACCTAACATCCTTACAAGAACTTAGTAAGACAGATATGGAAGCATGATAAAGGAAGAACTAAGTTTAGCACCAAGTGGAGAAAAAAGACATGTCACAAATTTCAACTAATAAGGGGGTAAACCCTTATTA
The DNA here is from genome assembly GCA_903066815.1 of Brachyrhaphis roseni. Classification (NCBI taxonomy): domain Eukaryota; kingdom Metazoa; phylum Chordata; class Actinopteri; order Cyprinodontiformes; family Poeciliidae; genus Brachyrhaphis; species Brachyrhaphis roseni. Next base: position 25,382 of record CAEFZY010005406.1, on the reverse strand, counting down.
TATGCAAGATCTGAAACAGCAGCTGGGAAAATGCTAACAGAAATGAAAATGAGCTTGTGTGAGTTTTATCATTGTGGCTATCAGTGTTGAATAAATGCACAAGAGCTCTGTATAAAGAAAAAAGAATAAAGAAATCTGCCTCAGATAGTTGCATTCATGGTGAGTTCCTTTGGGAATTTCTCCCTGAAACATCTGTAGATGTTTTTGCAACAGACAAACATCTGAGGAACTTCTCACACCAAAGTCAAGTCATTTCTATTTGAACCTTTAAGTCATTCCTCGGAGATCAAATATGTCTCCAAACTACACATAACCCACAGCTGCAAAGGTAGAAATAGAAAGAAATTCTCTGTAGATGCATCACCATAGAAATTCTCAATAGAAGAAATTCTCCATAGAAGCATCATTTTGTACAGAATTTCATGCTGTACAAAATGAATGCCAATTTGATGTGACAATAATGTTCTTCAAATTTTGTGTAACAAATGCAGTAAATGATTTATTATCTGCCTTTTTATGGCCTGTTTATATTTTTTATCACACTGGTGTGATTAAAACAGATCTAACAAGAATTGCTGCCAGGATTCAACAGCCCATAATCCATATTCCAGCAGCAGCAGCAGCAGCAGCAGCTGGGAAACTAATATACAGGGCCATAAATGAGTGAATCTCATTGGATGACGGAAATTAGCTCATTGAGATTTAGCAGCAGGCAGTCAGTTCAGGTGTGCTTTTGCATGTTAGACATGCATGAGTCCATGAGACTGAATGAATGAAAAATGTAAAATGTACATGGTAGCAAAGTGAGATGTGAAATGCCTTGTAAGGTACACAGCACATGTTGTTTGGGACAACATGGGGAAGAAAAAAGATACCTGGCCTTGTTATGGCATTGACTAATTGGAATTCTATTCAAATCTAGCATGGATAATGACCGGACTCCTTGACAAATACCATTTATCTGCCAGTTTTATACAATTTACCGGTACGGAAATTTGGTTGTCTACGCATTATAATGTGCCAAAAGTAAACACCCAGCCTTGTACATTTTTTTTTTTTTTTTACTCGGTAAGATTTTCTGCCTTTTTATTGGGTTTGTGATTAGTTTAAATATGCCTTAATTCTAAAAGAGTAACCTTCCAGATTTAATTTCTGATTTAATCTATTGTTTTCAGATTAGATGTTTAAACCTTGAACTTTTTCACATTAAAAACAAATACTGTATGTTTAATAGGATTTTCTTCTATTCACAAATCACAAGTGGATAACTGTGAAGTGAGCAAGTGTGCTTTGTTTTTAACAATTTTTATAGGTAAAAATCTAAAAAAGTGTGGCACACATATGTATTTAGCTCTCGGAAGGCAAAAATTTGTAGAACGAGCTTTATCTGCCGTTGTAACCAAAAGTCTTTTTGGACATGTCCCCATACGCAAAATGTGATACACCTCCATAAAATGAATCTCTATAAAATCCCTCCACAAATTTGCTCTTGTGACAAGATGGGGAATTAATAATTTTTTAACGCATAGTATTCCAATCTCTGAGATTTAATCTGAGAACCTTTTGTAGCTCTATTATCATCTTTAAAGTATCTAAGACAAATACAGGAAGAATAACTAATAGTTAGGAACCACAGAAACAAATAGACTGGTGGTGGATCCCCCTGCAACAGTCTGGAAGAACCCCTTAACTCCCACAGCCACCATCCTGCTCCATGTCTCCCTCTGTGCCTCTGCATCTGTTGCAGTCTGCGAGGCAGATGTTCCTATGTTGAGAGTCAGCAGGCAGATACAACCCACTCCACCCTCCACCCCCTCCAGCAATTACCTCTCTATCTACCCGACAGCAACAACACCCGGCCCCCACCTAATCCGAGGTCCAACACCTCTCTCTGCAGCAGTCCTTTGTGCAATTTTCATTGACCCTCATCTCTACACAATTAGGACGGATAACAAGAGGGAGTTTCTGTAGAGGTGGTGGCAGGGGCAAGGCTTTTTGCTTGCATGATGAAAAAGATAATGTGTGCAAGTTTATCATAAAGACTGAAGGCTGGTTGTATCTTGTTACACCTGCTTAAATTGCATCTATTTTAATTACAAGTCTCCATGCTGAATAATTAAAATACACATTCTGCTACCTCTGACGTAATATTTTTTGTACTGGACAGTCTGGAGCCGAGCAACAAACGACATATGTTTTTTTTTTTTCTCTTTGGGTTTTGGTGGCAGGCGTCTGGCTCAGGGCCATATCTGACTGCTGTTGAGGAGAATAATGATAAATATCGGAGCTGCCATTAATCTTGAGCAGGTATATGTAAGCCAGGCTATGTATTTGTGTGCGTCTGTGAACAGTGTCATGCAACATTTCCCCTAAAGCCAGGTGGTGACTAGACAGAACAAGGTCAAGAAGAAAGGTCAGAGAGCATTCTGCTCCACCTCCCCCTTTTTTATGGAGAACACAGGGGAAATGGCACATGAATAAACTATTAGTTAAATCATCTGCAAGGGGCAATTTCATCTAAAGGTATTTCCAAATTCATACACATTGATGTCCATTTGTTACATTTATTTTTAAAAGGTAGCTGTGTAGATTTTGAGCTGTACTATGTTCAATTATTTTCAAAAGAAGAGAAAAAGAACAGAAATAGGACTGCACAATATAAATATAAAGATATCATCTTTGTAATATCGATGTGTGGAATATTCATATCGCACAAGACTGTTTGGAGTGAAAATAGGCGTACGCCCGACTCTTAATCGTCATCACAATATTTACTGTTATCGTCAATGCAAGATTTTCTGAGACAAATATGTTAATATTTTTGTTATCATAAATATTAAATGGAAATGACAAATGCAGTCTAGAAGACCCTGAATGATGTCCACTTGTGACTTGCATATTTCACAACCAGCAAGCTTCAAAAATCTATTTCTAATTCATTAGATCTTGGCATCAGCTGGATTCAACTGGTGCTAAAAGACATAAAATATAATGTGTCCATATAGGGTGTGAAGCATTACAGCAGATTGAAAAACCTGGCTCATGTTGATTCTGTAAAACATCTAAATGAAAATGTGATAACATGCTGGGTTAAAGTTAGTCATTTTGTATTGATCATACGAGAAGAAAAAGAGAACAGCTCTGCAAAGCCAAATATATGCTGCTCTATTGATGCTAAATTCACAGCTGGGCATGTCATGTATCGAGTGTCATTGTGGAAAGCCTCCATTTCTGCCTCTGTTTGGTGCAAACCTGCGGGCATATGTCAGACTGTACTCCCACACAGAAAACACTTCACACAGACGCATGGATACACACAAACACAGTCTAGTGCTTAAATATTAACGCGAAATGAGCTGCTTTGGTTTTCAGTTGTTGATTTCCAAGGTAATTAGGTTTCCTCATAAGCCACTCTTTCTGGCCTCCATTTCAAAAGATTCAAAGATTTCCTTTGTTAACACCCCAACCTCTGCCATAAGCCCTGCAGCAAGGATGTGCAATTCTAAAATGAACTCTACATCACCTCCAACGCAGCCAAAGGAAATGAGGCAGCGCTAAAGGGAGGACGAGGAAAGTATGCCAACTGCGAACTCAGCCAATCATGTGTGGGATGTCAGTGGAGAAGGATATCTTGTGGGATTGGAGAAAGAGCCAGTGGGGGGACTGATAACCCTGTTTGAGAAATCCTGTAAGCTACCAAGATGCCAAGAATACTCTATACTCTATATGGTGATATACTGTATTATTTAGTAGTAGGCTGTTGTTTCTTGTGGGTAGAATTTGCTTCAGACAAAAAGACAGTTTTTAGCCTTTCCGTAGTTTAAAACCATAAACTCTTCCTGGCCTGTTCAAATACATTTGAACTGCTGTTGAGGAGAATAAGGATGAAAATAGGAGCTGCCATTAATCTTGAGAGTTCCATGATATTCTTCAGCAACATTTCAGACCAAAAAAAAATTTAGATTGACCAAAATCTGAATAGGCAGGTCAGGCTTTCCAAAGATCGCCAATCAATAAGAAAACTGAAATCGGTTCACCCCTATTTGAAATAAATTCATGTTTGCTGCTGCACATGTTTTACCTGCATACAGGACAGGGAAGTTCATTTACTGCCTTATCTGACAAAAGTCCTTTTTTCAAAATGAATCCCCTAAAATGGGTTCATTTTGTTCTTGTGTTACTGTAAAGAGCAGAAACGTAACAAGACATAATATTCTGCAATATACATACTAGAAACTTCCACCACATTTAGTGAGTATTTAACATGTATTCTTGCTTACATCTATGTAGCAAATATATCAAATGAAAAAAAGATATAAATGATCTTCGAGGCCACACACAAAAAAATCATAAGCTACAGCAATAACTCGATGTGTAAACTTGTCTACAGTGAAATGCTCATATTTTTAACAAATGGAACTGTGACAAACAAAATAAGGACCAATGTTTATCTTGACACTGTGCGTAGTTTAAGAAGTGCAGCATTTTGTTTTTCAGTATAAACACATGCTAATACACTTGGTTTATGTAAGAAAGAAAATGTTATTGGCTTATGGGTGCCAATAAATGAGGACTGTGGTAAATTTTCTAATAAAATGGAGACTTTTGCTTTTTGTTACTGCTGACTACCGATGAAAAAAATTACAGCACTGTGCCCCAGAACCATCCAATTCAATGTGCTTTACATGCTAAATCACCTGACACCCAACCAGAATACACAATCTGTTCAAACAGCAAGTTTTCTTCACTTTTTTATGTTCTTCCTAACATCTCAAGCTGATCTTGTTCTCAAAGCATTTTTAAGAACAAGGAAATGGCCACACATTATGGGGGCATTTGCATACCTTAGTTTATCTATCTTTTTTTTTCTTCTGTGGAGAGAAAGGGGCAAGGCTTTGTCTGTTTCATGATTACACCAATGTATCAAAAACCAGGTGGCAAAAGTATAATTCACTCAAGAACAGGACATTTTAAGTAAAGTAGGAGTAAACTCTGATCTTAAAATAGGAGTAATTTAGAAAAGGCGCACACACGCACACATTTTTTACTCTATTGGTTATTTAGTCAATGAAAATACAGAGCTCCAATAATGTGTGGATGTACCATACAGGAACATACCAGTAAATTAAATTTTTTTTTTTTTTTTTCAAGGAAATTACTGTGACTCAGTAATTAAGTGTAATATTTTAAAACTAATATTAATGGAGATCTGCTTTATCTGATTTTAAATGTTCTTGCAATCAAATGAAAATCCAACATTCAGTTTCTTAGAAAACTTGATAATTATTCAATACAGCATTTAATATAAAAATGTTATGGCCATGTTATTGACAACACGGTCATAGACAAGACCTCACTTAAGGAGATTACCTCTTAAATAGACAAACTTTTTGGTAATATTCATCTTTACTGAGGTGCACATGGTATTTCCACTTCATATTTCTTCTCACTCATGAAGTCAAACATCAACTTGATAAAATGTACTTTGTGTATTAATGTTGAGCTAGTTTCTTGCTAAAACAAATTGAATAGGCTCTGACTGAAATTTTCAATGATTTTGGTTTCAAATTTCCATTGAAAGGACAGAAAAGTCCTTTGACTCCTCCTGCATCTTGTTGTGATTGAAAACAACACCTTTGTGAAATTGAGACAACAAATCTTCTCCCCAAATAACAAACCTATTCATAAGATTTGGCGGTTTCAGAGGTGTTTTCTCCAAGACCATTTTGTCGCCTTCGAGTAAGTGTTTCCCTGTTGCCACGTGCCTGTCTGCTTCCCAGAGAGTGAGAGCCCTGGGACGAGCTGGGAAAACAAAGTACTGCACTAAAGCAGGCGGCACAGAGAAACTGTAATAAAGTTTGTCAGGCTGTGTGAGGTCGAACTGATAAGTGTGAGGAAATTGTCTCGCACTAAAAGACAGTGATGGAAAGTGCAGGGAGACGAAACGTTTAACAGTTTGTGCCACACATCTATAAATAATCAAGTATATATCTATACATTATGTATGTTTCAGGTGTTAGGAATCTGCCTGTTAAATTTAGATCTAAGAAAAAAATACATGTTTGTTCTTTAAATACACTATGTAATAATCCCATGTATTTAGATACTTACATTGAGCCATTCTACTTGTATTAGAATAGCAAAACTGAAATTGAAAATAACTCATCTACAGCCAGGCACTAGTTCTTGTAGAAATAATTTACACTAAAAGGCAACACAGTTTGGTGAGTTTTGTACTGTAAGGCAGAGCATCAAATAATCAACTGACCTGCAATCTCCCTTATGAACTCCATTTTCTGTTTGAAATGTATATGCATGGGTTTGGTCATGTGTAGTCCACATTTCTGAGCAGCACTTGAAGGGCAGATTGTATGAGCTCCTAGCCATAAATACATCACTAACTCCGATGGAATTGATTTTACGACTTCGAAACTCAGAGGTCACAGAGTACCTCTAAGTTTCAGTATATTAAAAAATTGAACTACATTCAAAAACTAGGTTTGGGGTCTTTTTGCCTAAAAGAAACTAGGGTCAGAGTTAAGTAACTTAAGAAACACAAGTAAAATCTTGACACCATCCTAGACTTAACAGTAAATGATTAAAAGACTAAAACCAGTCAAATTCACTGGTCTTGAAAAGGACTGTTACTTTGGAACCAAAATATAAACTAAACAAGAATAACTACATACAGTACATGTAAATCCTTAGGATTTCACCATTTTTACTAAACATTACTTTGACACAAACAATAAAATTCACCAAAGAAATTTTGCTTATGGCTAGAATAGGCTTATTTTCATCTTGATTGGCACTGAACAGTGGGAAAATGAAAGTCTCTGTTTTCAACCAACTAATGTGTTATGTGATCCTACCAGGCTGAGAGAACCAAATGCTCTTCTGGATGGATACGAGTCTTGAGGCAGAGGGACTCAAAGGAACATATTTTCAGCATCAACAAAGTGTTTAAAATAAGCTCAATGCAAACACAGCAATGTAGGACGCAATTTCAAGAGAATTTTTAAAGATACATCATTTAGGCTGCAGCAGTGGGAGAAAGAACAAGGATTTCAGCTGGTAACGGGAGGACTGAATTATCACGGTAAAGCTGATTTATTTTATTCTTCTGTTACATCATTTAGCATCTGGAAATGTTGAAAGCCTTATGGAAAACCTCAGCTTTAAGGTAAGGAGCTACATTCTCCAGTGAATATATCCATACACTTTTGTTAATGCTAGCTTTTACTAACTCTGTTTTTCATGACTAAAAGTTTACACAATTTAAAATGTGAATGTAGTAATTGTATTGCTTCGTTTCAATTAATAATAAAATCCTGTGATGTTTCAACTACTCCAAATATGAACAACTGTTAGCCCCTTAAGGAAAGAATATTTTGACTGCTGTTCTTATATCTTCTTGTATCACAATGCTTTCAAGAAAAATCCTAATTTGATAAGTCAGTTTCAACCGGTCAAAGAAACCAAATTTGGATTGGTGCCTTTCTAAAATATCTCTACGTCACACCATTTCTCAGCAGTTGAAATACTTACAAATATACACTGCAAGGCCAGCGCCGCAGAAAGCCCCTACACATATGCTGCAGAGCACCTGATCGATCAGCACCACTGTGTTAGCATTGCAGACGGCCATCATTTGAAGGGTATCATGTGAGAATCAATCGCAGGCAGCAGCATTTGAGCTCTGGAGATTCCACGGGGATAAGTTTGCTCAATTCTGACGAGCTGGGATTTGGCACTCCAGAGCTTTGCTTGTCACAATATTGATTTAGAAATAATTACCCAGACTGCTTAGTGATTCTGTGAGTGTTCGCCAGTATCCCGCTCCACAACCCCAAGCCTCTTTACCCGAGTGTCACCACTGGTAAACCAGCCATTATTACTCCCTCTGATTAGATGTACCCAACATAATCTGCAAGAGAGCCGTCTGTTTTGAAATACAGCTGTAGCCGTCTGCTCTTCCTGCAGAGAGGTCTAACAGAGTAAGTAAGTAATTACCATCAAAGCTGGTGCATTTGATTGACAGCTAAACTGCTGATTGAATAACTGTAGATACGAATCATTCAGATACACCATAAAAACTGCTAACAGTGGTGAGCCTTTGCAAAGGTGTGGGGATTTATTTTTTAAAGTACAAATTTAAACAAAATCTACTAATACAAAAATGTCAAATGACATCAATCTGTTGTAGAATTTCGGCAGAAGAGTTAAGAGATGGGCCACATTACAGTTAAGGCTGTGTCCGTTAAAAACATGGAAAACAAATCACGAAGCACACCAAGTCAAACTTGTCACAGCATATCTTGTTGGCACATCTGCTCCACTGAGACAGCTTGATAAAGTGTCCATGCAACACCATGCAGCATAACTGCTCAGCAGGGATCAAAGTGAAGGAGACACGCTGTCTTTAAGTGCTCTAATCGCTCTGAATCACATAACCCATTGCTACGGCCCTGCTCTAATAGACTAATTATGAATCTGTGCAGTACATACAGGAAGGCAGCAGCTGAGCAAATTCTCCCTGTTGCAGCCTAGCAATCCATTTCTCACGCTTTCTGCTGTATCTGAATTAGAGATGGAGCAGTCTGCAGCTTCCTTTCAAATGTCTCAACAGAACAGAAGCCCAAGTATAGAGGAATTTGTGATTTGTTTCTAGCAGCCTGGCATTTTTTTTCCCCTACAGCTTTTAACAGAAAGCATGTGCTACACTTAATTGGACAGATGGAATGAAGAAACGCATGGAAGGGTTGCTGTTTTTTCACACCAAGTCTGAATTTACTCTGAAGGATTATCATTCAAAACAATGCACTGACTCATTTAAATCGATTTGTGAACATGTTTTTATCAAATCCTCGCAACATTAAAATAAGATGCTAAATATGAATTGTTTAAGCTACCAGGTTGATGCATAAGAACGTTGAGCAGCTGATGACTAACCAATTCGTGATTTTATCATTAGAGGTCATGGGGTGTAGTTTGGATTATTTTTAACAACATAAACACTCTGAAAATATAAACCATTATCTATTTTTAACTCTGGTTAACAAAAGTTTTTTTGTCAAACAAAACTCGGTTTGGTTTACCTGAAGAATAATTACTTTTTAAATTCACAATGTTTTAAAAAGTAGCATTACTAATGGTGAATTTAGAGCTAGATAGATAGTAGTTAATTGTTCTCGTAAAGTGTACATCTTTTACATCTACGTCTTTTTTTAATGTTTAATGTTAATGTTTTAATGTCCTTAAACAATCCCAGAATGTTTAAATCATTCTGTGTTTTTGATACACCTTTAAAAATCCTTCAAAACAACATAAAACATATGCCTATTTTTCTGGTATGCAACACAAATCCAGTGGTTCAGAATTGCTCCAGGTGCCTAACTCAGCATATAACACACATCTAATATTTTACCAGCCTACAAATGTTTAAGTAGCGACAGTTAGTTTGACATGCAGCAAGACTGGTCTCCGCTGAGTTGGCGTGATATGCACTATTTTACTTGGTGGTGTCACAATTGCAATGCTGCCGTCATCTAAATTTAGCACAAGCAAGATCTTATTATGTGACTCCACTATTCCCAACAGTCTGTCCAGTTACTTAAGATTAAAATAATTTAGTTTATTTTTCCCCCTTTTCCATCAAGCAGTAACTGCTTTACTAATTACATGGAACCTCCTCAAAATAGCCAGCAAATGCAAAAGGAGAATTAATCTCCTGACTGACACTGTTCTCCGCCCAAACCATTTACTAACAATTAGAGTCAGAATGGCATGAGCCTATTTGCGAGATAATCATCAATAACCGCTGCATGTTGCCTAAAAAAACGACCAGTGTTGTTGTTAGTCTAAGATGAATTAAGCATGCAGTTAGCCTGACACCATCCATCGAGGAGAGTTATTATGGCATCATTAAAAAAAAAAAAAGCAAAAAAAACCCAGGCCATTTAAAGAGTCGTTCATGCAAAACAGGAAAACCTTTCAGCAGCGATGGCTCTCAGCAACCCAGAAAGAGATTGGCTTATATGAGCTGCTCATTAAATTGTGCGTAAGTATTTATGTGTGCACGATTAACATGTTAGTATGTGCCACGACTACAGTAACTGTTCAAGAAGCAAAAGCAAAAATGCTAAAGATAAATCTGATCACTGCCATCACAGATCATTTGTTATTTGGAAGTTATGATGAAATTCCTTCCATGTGTAAAAGACAAACACTCAGGTTAAATCAGACAATCAATCTGCCGTAGGCTCCCCCACTTTTATAGCCTGTTCTCCTGTTGTGACCTTGTACAGCATGGGCACTACTTACAGGTGCTCCATGCATGCATTTGCATAAATTTTCTCCGCAAGCTTTTGCAGATCAGCTCTCATTAGTTGGCCAAAATGAACTAAAATCATAGCTAGAACTCCAAGTGTTATGGCAAGCTGGGGATTTGTTGCATTCACAAGCATTATTTTAAAAAAAGATTATTCCAGCTCCAGACAGATTTCCCCCTCCCTTGTCTGTATGAAATCTTACTGTGACTGATCTGTTTCAGATGAGTCACAGGGTTTACATGTTAGTGTCTGATAAGGGTATACTGAGCCATGCAGCGCTGCCTTGTGTAAAGTGAACTGCAGCATAGAAATTTCTTAAGGCCCTGTCAGATTACATTTGACATGACAGATCAAACCAGAAATCACACGGAGTGAAACATACACAACGGTAAGAACAACAAGACGAAAATTGTGGATATGTTATTTTGTACCACCAAGCCACTTTGTGGATTGTTGTTTATCTTAAGGTTCATTAAGTTTATTAATTTGACCAAAGATCAGGGTTCTTTATCAGTTCAGAAAACTGGTTAATGTGCAGTAGTCAAAGATTGAGTAGCCATTTCTGTGCAGAGTACTGAAATTGCTAAAACTAAGACCCATATTTAGTTCACCTGTCAATTACTGTGAATATTACTTTATTCTTTCAATTGGCCCAAACATTGAACCTTAAGGTATCCTACTGGTGACAATCAGGTAATGAGAGGATTGACCACAGAGTTAAACACACGCAAAGATTTATCAATGACATTCTTGGTCACACTGCTCATGTAAATTGTAATAGGCTTTGATCCTAGTACAGAAACCTGAAGGACATCTTTTGCAACATTGAAGTAATGGAAAGACAGGCAATCAAGTTAAGCATACTCCCAATGGACAAAAAGATCATTTGAAAAATCAGTTGATAGCTCAGTTTTAAAAACCAATATCTGAAAGTCCTTTAATATGACATGTGATCATTTGCTCTGCTGAATGCTTTTAGCAAGGATGAAATACATAGTGCAGCTTAAAATAAGGTGCACAAGTCTAACCTGGCATCTTAAATACAATAATATACAAAGGGTAAAAAAAATGAAATGAAACAAATGGGGAATTTTAATAAAAGGTTCTGTGCAGAATTCTCTCTGCAAAATCACCAGTGTTGCCATGGCAAAAGCTGAAGCCCTTCACTCACCTATAACTCGTGGACCTCTCTTTATCAGCTCTTAATAAGACACAGCACAAAATGTTGGATTTTTTCACTGTTCAGCGACTCGACCGGAAAAATGTTTTTCTTTGGCTTTTATTAGACATGTTTTACCGTTTACATAACCATATAAGACAAAGCTGACTCCAAAGTTAGCTAAATGAAAATGTATTAGCTATTTTGTCATGGTTGCCTAAGCATGAGAGATTAGTTTGCACCCGTGCAACAAAACAATCTGGTTATATTCTTACAATCGTTCACGCACGTAAATGCAAGTGGTCTAGGGTGTTTGATTTGTTCCAGTAAAATCTGTGATTGTATTAGTAGTAATCCGTGGATATGAGCTTATGTTCAGTGCTCTGTTGGATTTGTCATAAAGGAATGACTAAGATGAAGTGATCTTTAGACAATGTACTTAGCATCTTAGCGACATTTCCACATTCCTTTTTTTTTTTTCATCTAAAGAAACTAACATTCAAACTCAATTTTTGCATCAGTTCTGTCGTCAGTCTCGGCAACCTGACAACACAGAGCATTCATTTAAAAAAAAAAAAAAAAAAGTGCTGGTCTCAGCCAAAGTGCCTTAAAGCAAACATCACAGCAGAGTGAAACTGTATCGCCGGGCCACTTCAGGGTGGCTGAAAACGTCCACTTCACTGTCAAACCTGCCTCTTACGAAGCTCCACGTCCTAAAAAAAAGGCCCCTGAAAAGCATGCTCGACATTTGTTTACAAAACACTGTCAGACAGAAGTGGAGGGGGTGGCGGGGATGGTGGATAGGTTCACTGGAGAGGTCACAAGTGGATTTAAGCTGCACTATGTAAATGACCCCCTCCTATAGGATTTCAATGAGCGCTAAATAATCTGCCGGTATGACCTAGTCTCATCTCTCACTCTCTCTCTTCCCTCCCATCAACAAAGAGCCTCTGTCAGCGAGTTTCACTCTGCTGAGAGACAGAGCAGAGTGAGGGAGACGGAGACAGGGCACAGACACACACACACACGCACAATAGATGAATGCCTCATAGAGAAAGAGATGAATAAATGAGTCTGGTTTCTTCTGTTTCCACTGAGCTTTGCTTTGATTATAATGGAGAAGCAACTCTTAAAAATAAACAAACAGATGACTTATTCAGAAAATAAAAACCAAGGAGTTTGATAACTGATGCAAATTAGACCCAAAATGCAAAGTTACATCTCAGGAGATAACATGGGCTGCATAAATTGACATTTAAACATGACTCCAAGGCTGTTATGCAACTTATTTTTCATTCATTCACTTATGACTTGATTTTTCACAGGACCTGTATGAAACTACATTTATGTGAAAAATCTCAACCAACTTTGCATTTGTGCAAACAGTTTTAAGGAGATCTTGTTAACAGAGACTTTCACATGTTGACAACTGATGTACCACACTGAGCCTCACCAATAACAATCCTGGAGCAAAATGAACCAAGTGTACACTGACCCAAACCAAACTATGCATAGTGATGGCAGTGTCATACTTTGGGGCTGTTTTGCATGAAGTGATACAGGAGAAATGTACAAAGTGGACAGAGCAATGAAAAAGGATTTCGAACATTACCTCCAATCAACATCTGGAGGGTTGAGACTGAAACATAATTTGATGTCCCAGAAGGACAATGCTAAACAGATAGTGGAATTTATTTAAGAATGAATAATCAGGCTAACATTAAGCTTCCCTAAACCCTTATCATTTTGAGGAATTGTGAATTATGTTTAAAATCTGATATTTGGCTCTGCAACTCTGTAAATTCTGCTAAGAAGAAAGGTTTGATATCCATATAGAAATATGCAACAATGTTGATCTTTAAAAGTGTATCATCAAGGTGGAGTTTGTAAAGAGACAACTAACTAACTAAATAGTAAGTTTCTGTCATTTATGGTTTCTTCTGTGTGAATGAGGGAACATTCACAAACATTTGAACATTTTTCATCGAGTTCTTGCTTTTAAACTAAACTGCAGATAAATTGTGTTTTAATTTATGTACTGATGTAAAAAGCTGTCTTAAATGTTGAACATTTTTCACACAAAATCTTAAGCACCTTACTATATTTAAAATGTTAGAGACAGCGAGTATGCAAACAACAAATCACAGCCTCGCAGGAATCTCCAACTTAAATCAAATGAAAACTCCAAGTTTAGAAACACCATTCCATTCTAGCAACCATTTGCTCCACTCTCTCTGAATAAGCAGAGTGTTAATAATGAAAATCTTTCACAAGTGTGGAAATAGGAGCTTTGCATGTTTTAAGCCCCAGGGCGGCTCTTGTCAGCCAGCCACGCTTCTCTTGCTGCTGCCTTTCGGCCTCCACGGAGACCAGATGAATCATTCCGTTCAACCTCTGACCTTCAGTAGGGTGATACGTGACACGCAGTTAGTGGCACATTAGCAGCTGAGAGCCTGCAGGCATGCCAAGACTGGCTGAGTCAGGATATTTTTCCTACAGGACGTGCCTCGGTCCAAGCCTACGGGATCGAATGACCGAAGGTCTTTGTAAATATAGTGATCCTGTCCGCCGAGGGCTTGGTATTTAGAAGAAACGTTTTGCAGACCGACACTTATAGGACACATCCTACATCAGTCTTCTAACGTATAGTGACCTACTTTCTTAGCTTAACATGTACATCTGTGGATTGATGAGCAAAATAAAAGCAAAGTGAAAAGAGCAAATGAACTGCTTTGGACATATGTCACAGTTAATAAAAGACATCCTGGCAGCACGAAGTGAGAAGCAACTACTAATCCCAGTTATTATGATTACTGTGCTGCAGCAAGCATATCACTGATGCCTGTCACTGTGCTTATTGTCCACAGGATCACAGGAGAGCACTGCACAAAAATCCCACAGCGGTGCTTCTACATGTTGCCTTGGTAACCTATTACAGCAAAAAAACACACACACACACACACTTTCAGGACAAAAAAAAGAAAGGATAGCAAACTTGACATTCCATAATGAGACGACTGTGAATGGGGTACAGCGGGGGGCTTTGCTTAGAGTCGAGCATACTGTCAACATAAATACACAATCCTTCTGCCCTCTCTCAGTGAGGATAAATACCCAGAGAATTTGTCACATAGGAAAAAGGGGAAAAGAGAAGGTTTTACCGCATCAAAATTTCTGCTGTTTGTGGATGGCAGAAAACAAAATGAGTCATCCCAGCGCACACGCAAATACAGTCTCAGCTCAGAGACTCAATGACAAAAAAAAAAGCTTCATCAGACATTTCCTTCTGGCTTCTATCCCCTTGTGGGCTCCATCCTCCAGGAAGTCAGAGTGCTGATGTGATTGAATGTGTCCCTGGCAAAGGCTTTTACTCACTCGACCGCATAGGTGAAAAGGGACTGAAATGCTGAATATGATCAGAGATTACACCGCAGTCCAAGAGCACTAGCTTTACTTAAAAGGTCCAACTTTTAGCAAGAACTTTCAAACATCTATCCAGATGAGACAAGCTGAAGACAACAACATCTGGCTTGTTTCATTTAATCTCTCGGCTCAGTAGGAAATATCCTTAACTCCCACACAGGAACTAAACATGGCAAATTTCTGTTTAAAATCATCCTGAGCCTTGTACATGTTGAGTGGATTATACAGGCTAATCTTTGCTTTTTTTGCATGTCTGTTTTAAAACGCTTTAGTCCGGGTCATGTGGGTCTATTTTTAAAATCTTTTTAGTGACAGGCAATGGCTGGAAGTGAGGAGACTGCATGTTAAATTAATCTCTCAGGAGCAGACAAAAAGTGGAAAGAAATTCTTCAAGGGGATCCTTGTTTATTCATAAAGTTATGATAAGAGTCCCTGTGAGAAATCGTCTGGTGTCCAGAACCGGACGATTTTCTGCTTGATTGCCCTGTCAGGCTCAGAAACTCAAAAAGGTGACCATTATCATATCAGTGAATAAACCAGGCCTTTCAACAAAACTCTGCAGCATGAAAGCTGTGACTGACAAAGGAAGATTCAGTTAACTTATTTTGAGTAAGCTATGTCAAATGAAGTTAGACGAACCACAGAGAAAGTAAAACTGTATTCAAAGGGAAACCATACATTTTACAAATATGTCTACCACAAACCACAACATTCTGATTGCTGCCTCTACAGTTATGATGCCTACATATTCTCCGGCTGATGTGGATAAATACAATGTGATTGTGCTTTATGTGACAGGTATTAAACTATTTTCAGACCTGAAATAATAGCAAATTTGCTAAGTCACATTAGTAAAAGCATTCTTTTGTAGCAGAAGTTTTTTTTGGAGGGGTGAGAACGTCAGGACCTCTCTGATAACAGTCGTCTTTCCTCCACTGCAAGGCCAAACAAAAACAACGATCACATAAGTGACACCAGTGCCACGTTATTTGTTGCAGACTGTAATGTTAATGTAATAATCACTTGTGTGGGTGTAAGGCCAAATCGCATGAAAATCTATTTGGTTTTCCATATTATTAGCTATGTGTGGACTAGGCCCAAGTTGGGAATTATAGCATCAGCTGCCATTGGAGCAGCTTGTATAGCTTGAGCTAACTTTATGAGACTGAAATACAAATGGAGGATTGTAGATAAAAGTCGTAAAATCTTAACAATTGCAGTTAAGAACTGTAGATGTATTCACTATGTTTTCGTTTACAAATATATCAGTTTATGGAGGATTCCACTCAAACACTATATTGGCTTTTCTAAATCATTTTTGTCCTGTCATCCAAATAACTTTTAGGCTTTGAGATGTGGGGAATCCAACGACAAGGAAAATGAGCTTTTATGTGGTTTATGAAGTAGATAATTATTTTTCAGTAGAATTTTAGTTTGCAAATATTTAATAGGAAAAAAATAGCAATTGCATCTCTAATGAAAAAAGGTTTTTGATTGAATGGCCCATGTGAAAATAAAAATAAGAGTTGCAATAAAGTAGCATGTAATGCAAATGTTTTTTAAAAGTTTTTAATTATATTTATTTTTCATAAGTAACAGTCAGGCATAGGCTTAGCTATTTATAAACTAATTCCTTAAGACATTTGGGATCCAGAAGAAAAACACTTAAAAGCACAAACGCAATGCTAGTAAGTAATGTAATTAGCTGATCCTTTGTGTGTTGTTTTGCACTTAGCCAATTCACTACCTCTAATAATCCCATGTAGGCAGTTTATAGTGCCCTTACTGCTATTAAACTCTGTTACCATGATGCCATTATCTCTTCTGTCTAGGTTTTTATGGCATAAGGGCTGAATGGTTTTATTGTTCCTGGAAAATGATTTTCCCCAATGGCAAACTCCTCTGTTTTAGAGGTTAATGGGTGCTGTTAAATTTGAAGTCATTTTAAAAATGATTTTTTTGTTTGTTTGTTTGTTTGTTTAGTATTTTTTCTGAGCCTTCAACTGCATAAACAAATAATTTACTGTCTATGAAAGTGGACATGTTTCAGTAGTTCTTGTCTTAACTTGACAGGAATGTTTTGTAGCTCTCCTAAGAATCTGAACTTCTGATGTTATTCTCAGCTCTTTAAAGTAATTGCACACACTTACAGTTGCAAAACTATGCTTTCTGGAGCAACAAAATACTACTGACTACACAGGCAGTAGACTTAGTCACAATTAGCATTAATACAGATATCTTGATTAATAATAGTTCTTATTTAGAAATAACTATTTAGTTATTCTTAAATGCACACTCATTTCTTGCTAACATACCAGACTAGAAAAAGTCTTTCATCCTCTGTTAACAAAACCTCACAAAGCTACTTGCAATCATGTGTTCCAACTGAGGAGATTACAAGTGTGTTTTGCAGAGACACCCCTCCCTAAAAATAAGCACCTACCAACAGTTTGCTCAACTAAAAGCAGACTCTTTGGGGTAAAACTATGAATTCACCACTACCTGTAACATTACCGAAATTATCCAGATGAGAACATACAACCCTGAAAGAAAGTGTTTGTGTAGATCCTAAGCAATCCAGGTCATGACAATCCTAAAGAGGCCCTATGGCATTGTCAAAAACCAAGAAGACGACAAAAATTTACTAATACTTCACTGACTGAATTCTTTGGGTACAATAAACTAAACATCAGCAAATAGCGAATAAGCTCCAGACATTCGCCCTCAGCTACCAGTCATAAGTCTGCTTCTCAAATTAGAAAGCTCCTTACCTCCTCACTTTCTATGTTTGGGATAAAATCAATACCACTCTACTATATGAAGGCATAAAAAATCATTAAGCAATATTCTTTATTATGACTCCTACTATTTCACCATAAACCCATTCAGCAATCACCTGCACCATTACCACTCAATAACATGAATTGAGGAAATGTTGCACTCCAGAGCATAAACAGAATAACAATTTTAGCAGCTTATGAATGACAAGAAATTGAGGGAACAGTCTGATTAACATTAAATACTTAGTATTCTGTCCACCTTTCAAATTTATTTTATGCATATTTTAGTCAACCTCTATTGCCACTATTATAATGCCACTGTTTATGTCTCTTTTTGAGAATGTACATTATCAGCATTTCCTCCATCATTATGTTTGTCCAAAACTTTGACTTGGTGTTCACCTGAATTATAACCTATTGTAGAAATAAAGCTGCATTGCTCACTTTTATGGAACTTTGTTTAAATTTATTCAGAAGCCAAGTTGCCTGCTCGAAAATTCTCTTGATATATTCCTATCTGGTATTAAGAGCATTGTTAACCCTCCAGCAGTGTTAGCGTGAAGCTCAGGAGGAGCGCAAATGGTCAGACAGCAAGGAAGCGGGGGCTTGTCCCATCAGACAGTCAGTGTCCAAAACCACACACACAAAAAAATCCTCGTAAAAGTACGGGATCAGGGTGACACCCCCAGACCGCATAGAAAGTAAAAAAATTGTGGGGTCTCTTAAGACCTTGGGAGAGTTAATGTGACACCTCATTTAAGCCTCAGCCTGTGAGGACTGATGTTGCTTTAAAAAGCCTCTCTCAAAATTTTGATGCAAGTGGCAAGTGTTAATCACCAATATTCTGATTAGAATTAAAGGATAAACTTCTTCCTAAGCAACAAAGTCTGTGTGTGCTTGGTTGTGTTTTTGCAAGGTAAAGACCACTCTATAAGTGAGAGGCTTTGATTTTGAGACAAACAAATTTATAATCTAACATCATCTGGGATCTTGATGGACAGGGAGAATCCTATCTCTTTCCCATTGACAATGCATCTATTCATTCATGATGGATGTTTTTTTTTTTTATAATAGTTGAGATCTATGGGACATATATTTTACATTTGACAATCGCAATGTATTGAGGTAAATTCTCAAATGTTTCACTTCATAGCCTTCCATTCAAAACATAGGCTTCTATGTTCTAGTCTGAACAATCATACTGAGGAGGTACTAATGTCACAAATGACTGAACCAACCTCTATTTGGTTCATTAGTTGAATTGTTGCAGCTTGATAATTCAAACATCTCACCTAAAGGTGCCAGCTTATTAGTGGTTTTAATCACAGAGCAAGGTGTTTTGCAAACCCCCCTTAAAGTTTTATTCTTTTTACCCAAAATATTGCATCAATTGCATCTTGTCTTGCCATCATGAATCACATATTGTGTAATGTTGGCCGAATGTAACTTTGCAGACATGGTTCACTCAAAAGCAGCATGTGTAGTTGATCCTGGGAAAAGAGACAAGATTAGAGCTTATACATATGTAGGCAGGTGTGTTGTACTCAAACAGGATTTAAAACAAGGTAGTCTCCGCCTCTTCCATTCTTGAAAGCATTTGCACACAAAGACTAGTGCAGAAACTCAATTCCAGGCAAACTACCGAAAATGAATGACTGCTTTACATAACAATTGATATAAGCCCAGATGGGGAATTCCTGCATAACAATGAGAACTGTCTCTGCACATAATCACTACCCTAAGTTTCCCCTTTTGCACCATAATCTGCCTCCAAAAAAAAGCTTACGCATGGCAGCTACTGGAGTTAGTAAGGATATCCAATCATCTCAAATTTTTTTCAAGTCATCTCAATGTCTGACTGAGATTTGCTTGTTAAAAACTTGCTATTTTGTAGGACAAAACAATTTCAACAATGTCCAGTACACCTGGTCAGGGTAAAGCTGGCAGCTGCTTCTGGGAGGGTGCTTGAGGTTCCAGTTACAGAAGGGTAAATGGTGTTTAGCCCTTGAGTCATTAATGGAGTGGACAGGGACCACGACTGCAGGGGGAGCTGGAAGAAACAGCCCTTCCCTGTGGCCCATTGTTCTGGATTGCCAGTGTATTGTCATCAGAGAGGAAAGAAAACAATCCCTTCTCTAGGCTTTCAACGGGGCGAAGGCACCATAACAATAACCCCACATCACAATGCAGTCCGCCCAAAAGACGGACACTGCCAAGCATTCACATGCAGACCACATTCATTTCCTTCACTGACACCACTTCTTTCACAGGAAAATGTGAGGAAATGCAAACAGCTAATATTACAAGGTGGTATATTTCACTTTGAATTGATAAATCCGATAATGATTACCGGTATTCACTCTGAAAAGACCAATTCATGACCAGCAATAGTCGCTACAGTAGCTTCAGTCAGTCTTGCACAGTTCATGGATTGATGCATAAATCTAATTACTTATGTTTATTATTCAGTTTCCAAATGCTTTGGAATGTATCCTCCATGCCAATCTTCAAAAACAAGTTTTTGCATGCAGATGAAAGCAGAGAATATAACAGACTGAATGGCTGTGGAAAGTATGTCAAAAAGTCTCCAATTAATAAATACTACAAATGACTAAAGACAGCCTGAAAATGCTAATCATATGTTTTACCTTTCCATCAATCATGCTGCTCTTTTTTGGCATTCCTGCTTTTTTCTCTGTCTAAGACTGTTTGTTTGTTTGTCTGCCTGCCTTGCCGGCTGTCAGTCTTTATCTCTTGGTCTCTGTCAGCTTGTCAGGTCTAACTGTCTGTCAATTTGTATTTCAGCTTGCCATCCTTGCCTGTATGGTGTAGAGAATGAGGCCAAAAAAACTGACTTAGGATATTTTGTGGAGCAGAAAAAGTCTGTGATGCATGACCCAGACAGACAGCAAGCTGCCTGTTGGGCTCTTCATTGTTGGGCTTTTGTTTATGAAATCAGCTTTGGGATACATGCATAATTTACTAAATTACTGACACTTCCTTGTCAATCAATAATCACAATCTTGTGGTTTACTTTCTCACGAGAACAACAACTACTCCCTCATATAAATGAGAATTTTAAAAAGCTCATTATAAGCTAGGGCCTTCAAAGGCTCCCATGTCGAAATAAATACTGGACTTAGAGTAATCTTTGAAACAACTAAGGTAAACTGCAACAAGACTGATTACACAAGCTACCAGCTTTCACAAGAAGTCAAACAAGGCCACGTCGCATGAATGCAGAAGGCAACATTTACATAAGCCTTTGATTAGTTTGTTCACACATGCATCTCAAGCCAAGATTGCAGCTGACTGTATGATCTCACCAGAAAGGTGGTTTGAGGTTTGTCTGAATAGTAATGGTAAAGAGATGAACCAGTCACTAAACATGAATGCAGAATAGAACTTGGTGATTTTAATCTCGACAGCCCTGGACTGTGTATGTGGTATTTCACATACCTGGTTATTTGAGCTACTTGCCTTTTTATCATCTGAAAGTAGTCTGCCAATTTTCCTCTGAAATCAACAAGGCACTTTTGTTCACACAAGAAGTGTGCTCACTGGGTAATTTTTTTTTCAGACCATTCTCTGTTAACCTGTAGACAGTTGTGTGTGAAAATCCCAGTTCACACACAACTGAAATTCTCAGAGCAACTAGTCTAGCATACAATCACCCCACATAAAAAAAAAACCCAAAAAACTTTCTTGCCCAATCTGATACTCAGCTTGAACTTGAGCAAGTCATCTTCTCTACATATATAGATGTCCAAGTGCATTGAGTTGTTACCATGTGATTGGTTGATTCACTTTCTGAGTTGAAAATCAATTAGAGGAACCCGATAAAGTGGTCAGTGAGTGTATATTCCTAAATCTGTATTACCTATTTATGTTTGTGGAGTGCTTGGCACTAGTAATTTGAGCTGCTTGCAAACATTAGCAACAAACACATTTTGAATTATGCACTTTTCCTCATTTCGTTCAAAAATTGATTAAAACAAACATAGACCCTACAAAAAGTGTTAGGAAAAAAACACTTGAACACACCATTGCTCCATTTCGAGGAGTTATGCATTAAATATGACAAGTAGATACTCACAATTTTATGAATCTGAACAGCAGACTGTTGTCATTTCACATTTAATTTAGTTTCACAGTTTAGCTACATTGTAAACAAGTATGATGATTGAATGTTTTATCTTTATGCCTTTTGAAATTTGTTGCTTCACATTCTCCATTTACTGTTCAAAGTAATATACATTTAAACCTTTGCTAGTCACTGCAGGCGAGCATAAACTGAACAACACTGTTTTCAGTTAGGAATCTTACAAACCACAAAAAGCAATCGCATACCTATGAAATGATACAGTGCTTTTGTGAAAAATTAAGTGCAACACACCGCATGCTTTAAAGTATGTGTATTTGAGTGGGTGTGTTTGAGGAATGTAGTAACTGCCTGGTAATTAGAGTTCAGATTCAGGTATGTAGAGCCGCGGGGAAGCCTGGGTAAGACAGGCAGAAAGACAGACACTCTGTGGGTTTAGTTTGGCTTAATCCCCTGCCAGGCAAAGCCACTACAAAAGCACTCAGGTAGGAACATATCGACACCGGTGTGGTCTCCGTGATCAAAGCTTTCAGCGTCGCCCTGAACTCATGCCTCAGAAAATGGACCAATTAGCGATAAGGGTGGGTTGAGAGTTGCTTGCACTGCATGCCATACACCTAGCTGGCAGTGGCTTCAGACAAGGTAATTATACACACTCACCTGTCTGTCTCACTAACACTCATACCCTCCGCTATTACAGCTCACTCATCTCTCAGCACCACAGCATTACATCCCTCTAACATGGGCCAATATAAAATCAGCTAGCATGAACCAAACTGTAGCTACATGTGGGGGCAATTAATCTCTGTTGTAGAGTTTTAACCACCCCAAAGTTACTTGCTGCCTTCAGAATTTTGTCATTAAGCTGATGTTGGTGTCAGTACTACCAGTATCCCTCTGTATGTCTCCATCTTCTCCATTCTGATTTATGGAGAGTGTTTGAAGTTCTTGTTTAACAAGGTATGCTGGAATTGTTCATTAAAAAAAAAAAAAAAAAAAAAAAAGCAGTTTCATATTAAATGTGGGGAAATTTATTTGAAACTAAAAATTTAAAAAATATCTTATCTGACAAGAACTCAATTAAATTTTAGAGATAAAGCTTTTCATTTATTTTTTTTCCCCCAACAATGACAGGTGGTCTCATAAACTATAACAAATGTGCTTTAGAAAATTATAAAAGCCCAGATGATTATATCACGTCTTTTTAAGCTTCTAGATGAATCACAAAACTTGAGTTAAATGGCAGTCAACCTGTGGATTGACAGTGGATGTATTTTAATCCTTGGGTATAATTTCCAGTTTTCTAAAGGTCCAACTTTTATCTACTGAGACATATAAAACAGCATGGAATGTTATGGTTACTTCGAATGTTGTGCAGTGAAATGTCTACTTATGATTGATGGTAAATTCATGGTAATGGTAAAGTGCAAGCCCCTATGCATGATTGATGGAGTCATAAAACTGACAGATGCCAATTAGTTACCTGAGAGGAGATGACGCATAACCTGCGGACCACACGTCATTTATCCTCTGGTTAAATCAATCAGCCACACACTATTTGTGGAGAACCTTAGTTAAAAAACTGTTTGTCAATAATAGTTTGTACCCCTTTTTTAATCAAAATTGTAAATTATTGTCTTTTGGTTGATTTGTTTTGAATGGGCATGTTTGATTAAGAATTTGTGTGATTTTCTTTTATAAATAATTGACTGAGGCTATTATTGGACTAACTATCAACCTCCAAATTAAAATTTTATAGGCAAGATAATAACTGCACAGAGTTTTTAATAGATCATTTCAAAATTTCTGAAATAATAAAACATCCAATTATCTCATAAGTCAATTAAATGTAAATGCTGATTGTTTAACCAAGTATGTTTTACTGAACCCAAATATGACTCAGGAGCTACTTATTCCATCTTCACAAAAGACTGCGAAAAAAAACAAAAAAAAACAGGAGAAATGAAAACTAACAGGAAAATATAAATATGATAAAAAAACACAAAATAAAACCACCAAAAAGGACTACAACAATGAATAGTTCTTGGCCCCCTGTATCTTCTGAATGGTTATTTTTAACTTCAACTACAGCAAAGTAGACTTTTGTAAACGTAAAATAGACATCTACTTAACCAAATATTGAAATATCTAAAGTCTGAAGAGCACTAGAATTTTGTAGTTATCCTAACAGTAATTCCTGAATGTTTTAACTTACAAAACAGCTTATTTGTGAATGTAAGTGTAGTATGACTGTCTTTATGGTAACAAGACACTTCAATGAGTGACCTCCTGGCACAAAGCTGCACAGGAGTCAGACATAATTAGACCTCTTGGACTATGTAGGTCACACATGACCACCTCAGACGATGCAGCAGAACCAACCCCAGAGATAAGTGACATTTTTTTGCAGAGCAGTTTTTTTCTATTCTGCAATCCTCCTCTATTTCTTGAAAAATCCGTCTCGCAAAACAAATCGTTGTGGGTGAAACGACAAACATCACAAAAACAGAGCAGTTGACAAACAGACATAAGTGAACATGTTACTTTGCATGTCTATTTCCAATTTGGGTCCCGACACACACAGATGCTCATGCTTGCACTCTCGATACTTTCATTTCTTGTCAGCACAAGGCAGCGATTACAGTGGACATGTACCAAAGGTTGCTTTTTTCCCCAGTATATACTTACAATTCTATGTATTTTCAAGCATAAATGTAAGCTCCTGTTTATGCATTCTGTATTTGGAGCCACAGATATGTATGCAGCTAAACAAATGCACAAAAAATAAACATGTTTACTGCCACAACTCAGAATCTAGTCTGTTTGCAGTCCCTGACAAGAAATACGCCTTCTTCTAAGCAAACCATGAAATATATAGCTATAGCTGTGCGCCTAGGAGCTTGACTTCAAAGGGACTAAGAGGATTTTTTTTTTTAAAGCAACTTAAAGAAAAAAAAATAAAACTATTTCCATTTTAAATTAACTGTATAAGGTTTCTGTGGGGGCCAGCTGAAGAGGGACTTTAAGCCAAAGCAAAGTTTACTAAACAGACAAGATTACAGGATGAAAGCATGAAGATGCACCAGAAATAAAGACAAGCTGGTATTGATAATGTAGTCAGCTTTCTTGTGTGATACTACAGTATGTCTGTAATGTAGACAGGCTGTCTAGAAGCTCTAAACTATGGACCAGAATAGCTCTGATAATGCATCTGCCATGAACGTGTCATCAGGAACTGTTCCTCAGCACTGTGGAAAATTAAACTGCCTTGATGACTTGATGGTCTGCTTTTTTTAAAAGCCGTTTCCATGACTGCGCATATTTAAGTAATACATACATATACTGTCCCACAATAACAATATATTTTATAAGAGACAAAAGCCTACACATAGCATAAATATAGCTGACAAGTGCTCTTAATGATAACAAAGAAGAGTCAGTGCAGCTGAACAGAGTTGCCAGTCAAAACTCCTTGGTTTGCATGAAACCGATATCACTCCACAGGAGAACCAAAGTCAGGAAGGTATATTTACCAGGAAGGTATATAAAAAATAAATTATATATATATATATATATATATATATATA
>CAEFZY010005405.1:0-86176 GCA_903066815.1 Brachyrhaphis roseni | reverse complement strand
AAGAGAGAAACTGAAAGTAACTATGCATCACGTGTTGTTGAGTGAATGAGCTTTGACTGTATACTGTGGGGAATAAAACGACACATTTGTTCTAGCATATACAGTGCCGTAATCTGTGGGGAATAAAAACGCCATTTATTCTAGCGGACCGGCTTGTTGTAATGAGTTTTGACTGTATACTGTGGGTAATGAACTGCCATATTTGTTCTAGCATATACAGTGCCACAATCTGTGGGGAATAAAAAACGCCATTTATTCTAGCGGACCGGCTTGTTGCCATTTTTTATCACCGATCACCCCCCGATCCTGCACAAAATTTCATAAAACATATTGTCATATAGTTTTTGCAAAGCATTTCTAATTTCTGCCCTTATGCTTCTCATGCAGCATCAGCAGACAGACGCAGCTTTTTCTGAAACTGGAGGATTTCTTCTGGCGGGAGCCTCTGTCCAAACTGCCTTTACCTTACGGCATTAAAGGCAGTGGTATGTACTTTGCACTGCTCTTCTTTCCTCTGGTCTATCTGCTCAGGTTCTCTTACATCATCCTCATGATGATCATGTTCATAAATATTTCTCATTAGCTGTTGCTGGAAATTATTTGGCTGAACTTAGTGAGTGGGATGTTAGACATAAATCTTCCCAAGGCTTTGGTTGCCATTAATTTGGCACTCTTTGTGTTCAAAATCTCGCACGTAAAATCAGTTTTGGTTTCAGCAACAAGCTTATAAAGTTAAAAAAATATTGACTTGGCCTGTTTGTTTGTGGAGAACAAAAAAAAGAAGGTAAACATAAAATTTTGTCACCCCTGATTTCTCTATTTTCTCCAGAAGTGATCTTCTTCCCCAGTTCTTTAGCTTTGAAGATTCAAATGTTTACTGCCTGTAATTCACCCTGGTATGAAAAAGAGCTATAAGTAGAAAACTTAACATATGGTTATCATAATGCATGTCTCAGGTTGGATTTCTTCTGCTTTTAAGATACTGTTCCTCTGCTGTATATTTTTAGATGTAAAAATTTTAATATTCAGGAAATTTGGATAAACAGTTGTTCAACTGACCACTGTAAGAGATTACAAGAAAGTTTAGAAAGATTCAGAAATTAGGTGTTTTCAACATTTTAGATATGAAGTAAATACATTTTGTAAATTAGTTATCTACTTTGGAAAAACAGCATAGTTGAGAGTGTTGCCTGGCAGCAGGCCCAGTGACGACTCTGGGATGTTGTCTCTCTGGTTTTATCTTCTCTTATTAAACTCAATTTCCTTTCCTGTGTTCCTGTTTTGTATTCAGCAGCCAAAAATCATTCTACTGAACTAGAGCCCAAGTAACATAACTTTAAATTATTTGAACATGATGCTTCCACAGACATTTTAAACATGGGGGCTGAAGAAGTAGGGACTGTAACATTTCAGAGTTTGAGAAAACCATGTATTTTATTTCTACTTCAATTATACACCACTTCATTTTGATCCATTTATCCTGTATCAAGCCAGATAAAAAGTGCAGAAGTGTTTGGCTTTAATGTGAACAAACATGACAAAGTTCAAAAGACATGAATGCTTTACCAAGTAATGTTAGTTGGCTTGTACATGCTTTGTTTCAACTTGGAATACAAATTTAACACTCCTGGCACAGGCCTGTGTCTTCTTTGAAAATGCTGTGTGTGCACTTGATTGCTGCTATTGTGACGCATGTAGTTCATTAATAATTTCTCTCTTAATTTACAGAACCTCATCTGATCAATGTACATTGTTGTTATGAGGTTTTAAAACTGTATAACATTCTCATTGTGTAACTTTTCTTTCTTCTTTCCAAGAGTCCCTGCTACTCAAAGTTCTTGCTATTTCTTCTAATTACCATGTGCCAGCCAAAATTGAAAAGTAAGTAATGTCAGAAACTGCTAAGGTTAATTTTCTATTGTTGCTCCCAGCACTCTTTGGATATTTTAGATATTAAAATGTATGTTTTGGTTATAAAATTGTTTTCTCATATATTCCAAGAAACTAGAAAATTTTTGCCAATGTTTTTTTTGCCAGTATTTGTCAATGTTGCCAATTTATGTGGTAGATGTATTGCTTTTACAACCCTATTGTTTCCAATTTGCAGACACAGAAAAGCTGTTAACCACAGAACTTGCCCATTTTGAAACCAGATGTGTTAATGTGATATTTGTCTCCTCAGCCTTGCATGCAGAACCTGTGCAGTTATCGGCAATGGATTTGGCATTAAAAACAGCTCCTTGGGAAGCATCATCAATAAATACAATGTTGTCATTAGGTAAGCAAGGATAAAAGTAATACATTTTTCGTAATTTATTTTTTCTAGCTAAAAACTACAAACTGCAAGCCTGGGACATAAACTAATGGTGCCACAACTCCATCATATGCTCTCCTTTTAAAACATGAGAGTTCAAACATTTGTAAGACCATGACTATTGCCTCCATTTTCTTTCAAACATGCATAAAAGAGAGAATCAAAACAACATTCTAGGTATGTTTTTGATGAGGGAATAAAGAAATAAATTTAAAAAAGTCAATTTTACAAGGAGTTCAGTGCCCCAATGTGATTAGATTTAACAAACTAGTCAAGTGTATGAAAACAGCCTTTTTCTATAACTCAAACATAAACGTTGAACTGAATTCCACTGATGAAGTTTTATGTTCTCAAAAGTTTTTGATGGACTGAAAATGAGGTGTAAAAATAACAAAGGTCTTCCCATAGAGAAAAGTATTGAAACTATTAAACATTTTTGTACTTCAACATGTTGCAGGACAGTTTAGAATTCTAAATGAAGAACCATTTTTTTTTCTCAGATCACTAAAGAAAAGAGAAAAGTTAAACTATTGAGTAATGGAATGTATTTCAAACATGTTCCCACGTGATGCTGACAAACTCCCCTCTGATGGTATAGAGGTTCAGTTCCAAGATAAAGCCAAGGATTTGGTCAAATCAAAGAGGCTTTGAATGCACATGTTCAGTCCAAGGCTGTAAAGTTAGATTTCCAGAGTCTTTGTAAACTTGCTTTGAACAAGCAGATTTTGGCCTGTTCACAAGGCATTTTTCTCCCCTTATTGCCCCTTTCTACTCCTCCCTCACATCTTTCCTTTTTTCTAATAAGCTAATGATTTCCCAGCCAAGTAGACTAAGGTTATTGACACACAAGATCCAGTGCATGCCTAAGAGTTAGATGTCATCGTGCTGGTATTGTGTGAAAACTCAGCTGGATAAAATCTGACTTTTGTTTCTTAAGCTTTCAAAGTGTAAACTATTTACTTAGCCAAACAATATTTGACTGTGCACTGATTGGCAGGGTTTTTACCATTGCTTCAATTTGAAAGATTTGTATGGCAAAAATGTCTTCAAACTGATCAAATGAATCTACTGTTTTTTAAGGAATGCATAATGAGGTGTCTATACTTGTTGAATCATAAATTGCAGCTTTTGCTTTTAAAAATATTACTGCACAAGACATGTCAGTGTACGTTTGCTAATTGGTAAGCCAGTATGCCTGTCCTCAGAAATCACATTAAGGTTTACAATAGTTTTGTTTCCTTGGTGACAGATTTGTCACTAAAAATATCAGAGCATACTGATCTTTCCTTCTATATTCATATCCAACCAATTTTACTTAATTTTTGAGATTGGGTGACAAATCTAATGAGTCTAACATTTAAAACTCAAACACTTCTTTCTCTAACAGTATTTTCAAGCTCCTCATTGAAGGATCCCTACAGAGGACGCTAATTTTTGCTTCAATCTTGGGGACTGTCTAAATTACGTAGTATTTGATAATTTTATTAATTGCTGCCCTTATTGTTTGAATCTAAATGGATCAGTAAGCTAAGATCTTTACCTTTTTTATTCGGATTCTTCTTCAATATGACAGATTGAACCAGCACCCTCATTACTAAAAGCAAAGCCTCAAATTAATCTATCCATCTCTCATTCCTACCTGCTATCAACAAAGATGGCCTCCGTGGGTACCATTCTGCTTTTCTCCATTGAGATGCACAATCTCAGATTTCCAACTGTTTTGCTGTGAACTGTTTCAGTGAATGATGCTAAAGGTCATGGCTTAAAGACATCAGCTGAGCCACATCATCAACAGTAACCAAAGACTGGACCCTGAGGTTTCCAGTATAACAGAAACACACTCTCTCCCCACTACTGTGTTAAAAATTAACTAATCCATCAAATCAAACTGACCTTTGGCAGTCAACTGACCCATCAAATCAAACTGACCTTTGGCAGTCAACTGACCCATCAAATCAAACTGACCTTTGGCAGTCAATGTTTTGGAAAGGGTGGCAATCAGAGACCATTTCACGAAAATAATCAAGAGGATTGCTTGTATATTGATAACCGTATCTGGTAGACATGAAGTTGCAATAACTTGAGATGGTTGCCAGTCTAGTTTACAAAAAACTATACACACACACTTTGATGTGAGGACAATTTGGACCAGTAAATTAACCTAACATTGGTATTTTGAATGGTGGGAAAAACTTTGAGTATCCAGAGAGAACCCACACATGTGTGGGGAAAACATACAAACTCCACGGAGAGAGTCATTGTCAGATATTTAAGCCCAGCACCTTCTCTTGCTGTGAAGTCACAGTGCAAACTGTCATGGTTCAACAGTATTTTATTGTTTAAAAATGGTTGTTTATGTATTTTGATGTTTTATTGTTTAATTAAAACACTCAAATGAGTTTTCAAGTAGATATGTTTGGACTTTTATAATGAATGCTAACATTTTGTAGCAGTAAATCTCATGCAGAGCTTTGCTTACAGCAACTGAAAGGGGCATGAGCAATTCTTAAATGGAAGTGTTGGAGTCCAAAGGTGTTGTCATTTCATTGGAAGTGAAAGTGAGGGTGTATATTGAGACAGGAGGCAAACGGAATGAGTCCAAAAGAAAAACATGGCTTAAATAAATGGAGCCGATTAAAGAAATACATTGTGCAAGTGCATTATTCAAAGAACATTTCTGACCAAAGATTTTTATTCAAATTATACATTCTTCCATACTTTAGGTTGAATGATGCTCCTGTAAGAGGCTATGAGGAGGATGTAGGAAACAAGACCACTATGAGGTTCTTCTACCCTGAGTCCGCCTCCTTCAACCCTGCACTGCATAATGACCTGGACACACTCATGGTCCTAGTGCCTTTCAAACAACAAGACCTACGCTGGCTCAAAGAGATAATCTATAATGAAAAAAGGGTAAGGGGTGTGTGTATGTGTGTGTGTGAGAGCACGCACATTCTCCCACACTTGCATTTTAACTCTATTCAACTTTCCTCTTTGTCTCAAAATGGTCCCTAAAGTCTTGCATATCTGGAAGAAGTACTTAATAGGGTAAACCTGGGCAAAGCCACTGCTATTCAGAGTTAATGGTGTTTCCATCGCAGACATCCTTCACTCTGTTGCTCCCGGCATCTCCGGCCTCCTACCGCTAATAGTTGCAGGGTCATTACCTGCTAATTTGCACATCGATTCAGTGGCCTGCAGACATTAGGTTAAATTGCATCTCAGTTTGCGTACATTAAATGCTTCTTCCAAGCGAGTAGATGTTGTTCTTATGCATATAAATCTTTCTGTTGCTTTTGCTTTTACAATGTCCTGTTTTTTGGGGGGGGGGGTTCTCTCACTTTCCCTCTCTCTCTGTTGCCCTCAAAGGTTAGGAAAGGTTTCTGGAAACTCCCGCCCCAAATCTGGTTGGGTGATGTGAGCAAAATCCGAGTGCTGGACCCCCATTTTCTGCACCAGACGGCAGATAAACTTCTCAAGATTCTTTCTCAAAAGGAAAAACAGGTGAGGGGTTTCTTTTATCTAAATGTTTATAGTATTATGGAAATTATTAACTTATACTTAAAGCCTTTAGTTAAAATATTATTCAGGCTTATTTATTCATTTGACCGTTGCATTGTGTTTTGGTCAAATTTGATTAGTTTTGTCATTTGACCAGACTAAAAACTCCCAAAACTATTTATTTAGGTCTAAAATTTCATTCCATTTTCTAAAGGGACTCAAAACACACAAAAATGCAAATATTAAAACTTTTTTATTGTTGTTTTTTGTACATCCTGATTGATTTTCCAGTAACATATGCAAATGGTGGTTCAAGGGAATCCATCTTTGCCCACGTTACTGCAGATACAGGCACCTGCTAGTCTTAAGAGTTATGGACTAATCCCAAAAAAGTAAAAGTCCCAGACTAGTTTGTAAGAAGGTAAGTTTGTGTTTTGCATCAATCAATATTAAATTATCATTGATAGGTTTTTATCAATAAGCTGTTGCGAGGCAAGAAAACCTCATAACTTTCTTTAAAAAGTAGTATAAAAATACAATTTCTTGCTCTTATACATTGATATATTGAAAACTCACTACTATATAAATAGATCTCTACCGTCTGTTTAGAGGGAAATCTCTTCTGCTTGTAAGCAATTGTTTATGAGCACCATTTGATGGCTGTGCTGTGACTCAGCAGTATCCTAAACTCCAGTTTTCCCACAAGAACCTTCTTTCTTTTTGCTTCTTTTTTGTTTTCCGCTTGCTCATCACTGTTTCCCACATGAATGTTAAGAAGGCTGGATGGATTATCCCCTGATTAGCCACAGTTTCTCCAGTAATTTGTCTTTAACTCTGTGTATACCTCACATTGAATCACAAGTTGCTTGAAATTTTGGCTATATATTTAAAGTTGAAATTTTGTATTTATAAATACAGTACAACATGGTGAAGATTACCTTCTGCTTGCCATTAGTGCCTCCTGCTTTTGGGGCTACATTGTAAAACCATGGCTAATTCAGTTTCATGGCAAGAATTTTGTATAAATTTTAACCAGATGCTTCTGTTTTTAACATTTTCTTTCAGTGCCAAGCCTATGTATTCTCTTTATTTTATTATTTTGTGGTTATTTGGGGCCAATTTTTCCCCAGATTTATGTGTTCGAACTGATTAATGGTATAAATAGTACACAAAATAACTGTCAAAACAAATATCGGTAGAAGGATTAACTGCACGGTTATGAAAGAGCAACTGTTGTGTAAACCTTACTGATCGGATTTGGAAATTCTGGGCAGTAAGCTGGATTTTATTACACATATTTGGACTGAATTCTCTCATTCCCTTTCACAACTACTTTGCTTCGTAATGCTCGTGTACCTTGTTTTGGTTCTGCTTATCCCCTCTGTTCTGGATTCTTTCTGTTGAACAGTGACTGGGGGGTGTAACTCTTTTGGGCTGCAATGCAAACACAAGTGGTTGGTGCATGAGAGGAATGAGCTGTGGGAAGACGAGGATCCTACAGGCAGTCAGCGGGCTGACCCAACAGGAGCTCTGCAACATCTGCACATACTGTACGGGAAGGGCCAGAGTGTGAGAAATGTGGGCAGGAAGAATCAGTTGAAAGATGCTGGTTTAAAATGTTTGGAAGGGGAGGGACTTGAGTCTAAACCAAGGTTTTGAATTTTACATAACACATTTTTTTTGGCAGAATCTGTGATTAATTTAGCCTTTTTTCTTGTGTGTCTGTGCCAAATGGAAAGGAAGTTTCCATTTGGCACTACTTTTTGTAACTACTTTTTTTTCCCCCTTTCACTTTATCTGTTGCATTATTTGGAATCTGATCTCTGGAGATCAGATTTTATAGGCATTCCTATTAAAAATACTGCCATTAGGGAGAAGTAGCAGCTAATTATGGGCATTTGAAAGATTGTCAACAAGCTTGGAGGAATGTTGAGATCACTTTGAAAACTTTTCAAGAAAGTCTACCTCCAGAGGTTTTCTTTTTTTTTTTTGTTTAAAAAGAGGGGATCTCTTTTTGGGTTGGTTTTTGCTCCGATAAAAGGTTTTGTGGTTGATCTATGGCTGAATGGATAGCAAGAAAGTTTAGAAACATTTCCTAAAGCTTTTTAACTGACAAATATGGGTTCAATTGGCCTTTGTAAGTAGTTCAATGTAATGTCCGGACTGCTGATCTGTCCAGTATTCCACTCTCGCCTTGTGACTGCCGGATATGGACGCCATCATCCCTTGCAACCGCGCAAAAACAAGTGTGCTAGGTAATGGTTGGATGAACATAATGCCCAGCTATCTTCAAAAAATGTGCAAAAAAATATACTACTGGTACTGCAAATATTTATCCATAAAGGTAAACTGTTACTTTTGACCAGTTGCTGATATGTGAAGTTCAGTGTATAGGTACATCAGGTTCACTTATTCAACAGCAAGAAAGGAAAAAAAAAATCCACTATGTCCTATAAATGCCTAAATGAGTTTGTAAACTTAAAAAGTTAGCTTAGCCAGGATATCAGCTTTAGGGAGGGGGAAACATTCCACTGTAAAGACTGCTACGTGCCTTAGCAAGGCCAGCAGGACAAAGCAACTTATCGGCAACCATTTGATAACAGAGGAAGCAGCACAGGGAAGCGATATTACTGGACTAATGCTGATCATCTTCTGCAAGATGTAAAATGAGTGGGGGAAATATTCTTCACTCTCCATGCAGAAGCACTTATTCACCTGGCAGTGTCAGACTGACTTATCTAAGAAACAGGAGTCATTCTGTCTTCAGCGTCTTTAGTTTTCTTTTCTTTTTTTTTTTTAAAGGACATTTATAAAAATTACAGATGTCAACAGTTTGATGATGATCTACTTTACTTATCATATAATTGTGCTTTAATTGGTTTCGCTACATGTGGATAAACATGACTGAACATCACCAGAGATTTGTCAGCCCTTCTCCAAGAACTTTTTGAAATGCTGTCATCAGGCAAACAGTTCCATAACTTCAAAAGCAGAAGCACCAGAGAGCTGCACAGTTTAATAATGTTTCACTAGTTTCTGCTGAAGAACAAATATAAGTTAGGGGCAATGACTCTGTAAAAAAAAAAAAAAAAAACAAGCAAAAAAAACATAAAAGGTTGTCACTCCATGTGTCTTACAACCAGTCGGAAGACTTTATTGTGCAATAGATCTAGATGTAGCAGTTTTGATACAACATCTGCAGATACAGGGCAACAACGTTCTTCAGATACTTTTCTGTAATTCAAATACTGAATTCCTGATAGTTATATTGACGGATCAGTTCAGTAATTTAGCCATTGACACCACATATGAGCAAACATTCAGCATAATGCCTGATTTAGCTTGTTTACTTCAACATGTTCCTTTTTGCTTCCTCCGGGAGTGGGCTGGTTCTTCAGCTTTTGGATTACTGTTGGGTTCAAAGTTTGTGACAGTAACCCTGACTCAGATAAGGCTGCCCCACCTCCCAAATCACTTATCTTCTGAGCCAGTTACTGTTTTATTTTCTATTGGTCCTCTTACCATCATGCCCTCTCTTTGCCTCAAGTATTTTAACGAAGAATCTGATGAGCTACTTTGCATACAATTTGACCTTGTAAACATCACTCATGAGTAATTACTCTTATAACATCAATCTTAGAAGCATTGTATAGTTAAATGTTGATGAAATGATGCATAAGTTTATTCTGGGACTCGTACGTGTTTGAGATGAGGGATGGTTGAAAAAAGTTTTAATCTTTTTCATTTTAGACCGATAGTCCGGTAGTGTCATTTATCTCGGAATGTTCTATACTGGACCCAAAACTTGAGATAAAGGAAAGAAACACCTATATCTACCTCTAACACAGATCAATTCAACCCTCTAGATTAAACAAAAACACTTTTTTTTTTTCTTTGTTCTGACTGGAAATGTGGCAGTTTGCCGAGAAACAAAACTGGACTTTGAGCTCCAGCTGTGGTCAAATGGTCTCTGAGATAATTGCCAAAAGATTTTCTCTCTCTTTTTACAAGATAATCAATGTTTTGCAACATAACTGTAATATGTGTAAGGGTCATTTTGTTTGTTCATTAAAGACACCAAATTTGGATATTCACCCTAAAACTGCAAAAAGTAGAACCTTGACGAGCTTAAAGTCCCTAAGAATAGAAGGAAACATGTCAACCTATATTTTCTGCCCTTTGTCTCCCTGACTTATTATTTCAAAGTGATGTTTAATTTATGATGTTGACCTTGCTTTATTTCTGAAATTTGTATTGGTTACTTAATTCTTGCACAGATCTGAAACAGGACAGATTTGAACAGACACGTCTCTGTACTTTTGGAAGTGCCACTAGTTTTTGGGTTTTGCGGGGTGGGGGCTTGCAAGCTGTCCTTCCACTAACAGTTGTTGTGACACAGTTTGACATGCTGGTTGAGTTATGTTGTAGACTTACTCTGCAGCAGCAGATTTAGCTGTGTGTCATTCTCAAAAAAAAATCAACTTCCAATTGCTCCTTTCAAGCAGTGCTTGTACTTGCAGTAATGTTTTTTTGTTTTCTTTATAGTTTTCTTTCACAAGTATGGTTGTGTTGCACTTTTCATATGACCAATTATGTCCAATGTGCAGTAATTTTGAAATATCTTTAATTACTAGCTTTTGGCAGTGGAACATTTTTCTTGTGGAGCTGTTATTGAGTATTTGCATTCAGATGGTTTTTAAAATGTTTTCGGTGGATGTGGTTCAGGACCACAAATCTATCTGGAATTGAGATACATATTTTGTAGACTAAAATAAACTGCACAGCGCTTTGCAAAACTATTCATATCTCTTTAGCGTTTTTAAGTTATGTCACATAACACCCACACACTTATATGTATTTTGTTGGGATTCAATTTATTTGGATAATACAAAGTATTCATATTTGGGAAGCAGAGAGAAAAAAAAATTTTTTCCATGCAAAAATTTTGAAAAGTGTTTACATTTATATTCAGCCTCCCTGAATTAGTTTACAGCTGTAAATCTTTCAGCTTTGTCTTAAACAGTTTTGTGCATTCCGAGTCTGACTTCTTTGCCTGTTGTATTTGGTTAAATGGCTCAAACACTGAATAGAAGGAGAATTTGTGTGAAACATAAAATTTCAAGGCACGCCTTTTGGATTTTAATTTGGTGAGATGTTTGTGAAGGGCATATCATTTTCCTTTTACTTCACAATTTTACTCTGTTTTGTGATAATCTGTCACATAAATGTTAAAACACACTGAAGTTTGTGGTTGTCATGTGACAATGTGAAATGTTTAAGCAGTGTAAAACCTTGGCAGCTATGAATTAGTGAGCTGCAGATTTATGCTCAATAGTTTTCAACCATATGTTAATTTGGTTGAATAATAAATAAATTATAAACAATAAATAAATGAATATATGTTTATTTTGAACAAGTATTTGTTTTGCATATTTTACCA
The DNA here is from genome assembly GCA_903066815.1 of Brachyrhaphis roseni. Lineage (NCBI taxonomy): Eukaryota > Metazoa > Chordata > Actinopteri > Cyprinodontiformes > Poeciliidae > Brachyrhaphis > Brachyrhaphis roseni. The sequence goes on along the minus strand of CAEFZY010005405.1, from coordinate 74,921 downwards.
TTTTGCTTAAGTATCCTCTTTGCATCCTGTTTTATACAAAAGCCTCCAAGTTGTTAAATAGAACAATGTCCAACTTGGTGGTTTTAAGACTAGCATATTACAATATTGTCGTATTTGACGCAGAGTTGTGTACTAACATCCATATTTGGTAATGTCTTTAATATGACTGAAAATCATCTGAAAAAAAGAAAACAAGAAAAAAACAAAGCCCCTATTTATCTAAAAATCTTAAAATTATATTTCTATTTTGAATTCAGCACATTCCAAAGGTGATACTGGTGTTCCAGAAGCTCAATGCATCAGCAAGTGTTTCTCTCTACTACCATCTAGTGGTAGATGAGTCATTCCTGAAATCCTGCTTGTAAATGGAAAACATGAATCATTCATGAAGTTTTTCAAAATACACACCTCCTGGACTTTCCGCAAGATGTTTTCTTTGCTCATTCTTTTAATTTCTTGTTGTTGCTGATGTCAGGATGGATATGACCAAACATTGGGATATTCTTTAGGAGTGATTGTTTGTTTATTTTTCATCACTTACCATCTTCCCCCCTTTTCTACAGATTCCTGTTCACCCTACTACTGGCATCCTTGCGGTCTATGTTGCACTCAACTACTGTGATGTGGTCCACATCGCTGGATTTGGATATCCCAGTTCAAATAATCCACAGCAACCCATCCATTACTATGGATACGACACTATGAAATCCATGAAGGTGGGTGGCAGTCATGGTTTTGCATTTTAAATGTCTTCAGTATATCTATGTCTGTCTGAACCGGCGTTGTTTTATTTGCTGTTGCAGAATTCCTACCATGATCTCAGCCATGAAGCCAAAGCCTTAAAAAAGCTGGAGGATTCGGGAGCTATCCTTTTCTTACACCCACATTTATGATAACGCTTTTCCAAGTAAAGTACCATTTCTGATAACATTTATCACAAATATAGATCTTTGGATCTTAATTTGACAAAGTGCCTTTTGGGAATCTTGAGTTTGCACTCTAAATCTCTTTATGATACTTTGCCTATTAAAGGTTTCACTCAGGCTCTGCATTTTTCATATTTTTTAACTTGCATGACAATCTTTAACTCTGGCAACAAATTCATTGTGTGGGTGACCCTTGTCCCAGAAGGTACACCGTTGATCTGTTACGTTTTTTCTCAGTTCTTGAGGTGGACTGGATTAGTTCATGCAGTATTGTTGGAAACGACCTTTACAAACCTCTTTTGTTATATTCATGGTCTGGATTTGTTCTCCTAGTCTCACTGTAAAGTTTAAAACTGTGTGAATCTGTTATTTCATCTTCTGAGAACAAAAATGAGCTTTTCAGTGCAACTGTGTCTTTGGGGTACATGGGGATTCACGTTCAGTTATTTCTTTTGGTTAAACTGCTCACACTTGACAAAATTAACGTCACTTCTCTTTCCTGTTACTTCAATACAAGCTGCAGTTGGCTTATTTGTCATGTGATGATTTATTGTAATTTATTTAGTTCAGAGAAAAAGGCTCCACTGGATTTTTTTTTCCTTTTGTATGTACAACTTTTGTGCATTTGCAAATAAAAACATGGTTGAATGAAATTCGTTTTTTTGTCACTGTACTGATATTTCTGATTTTTGACATTAATTGCGTTCATTGTTTAGGAAGCGGTCACAGCTTAGTGAAGCATATTTGTGTTTCCCGTAAGTTTTTTACCAGTAGATGGCACAGTGGCTCTTTTGCATGTATATGTATAACAAGCGACTGACGCAGAACAGCAAGGTACATAGTTTAGTCATGCAGCAGCACCTAAAGTACTGAAATTCCACATGTAATGAAAACAACATAAACACTAGTGGTGTTAAATAACGCTGCTTTACATCCTGTAGGTTTTTATTTAAAAAACTGTAATCAAGATAAATCATAGTTTTTCTACACATGATATAGCTTGTACGATTTAATAATAAAAAAAAAGTCAGTAAAACGTTTGGACTTTTTATTGAGTATGCATTGTGCTTGCTCCTAAACTGATACTTTTGATTCAGCATTCAGTTTTCCTAAGTCACTCTATCAGCTATATTTATTCTGAATTATCTAAAATGTTTAGCTGCCATTGAAGAATTTTGCTATATTTGCCAATTTGCATCACTTAGTTAAATCCACAGTTTGCAGAGGTCACAAGGGTCAACGCAAAAATGGAGAAGAGTACTAAAAGCTAACAGCAAAAAGACGCATCAAGGCACAGTGAAAGTTGTCAAAAATAACTGAAGAAAATGTGAAACCACAGCCACGCTATAAGCATGTCTTCATACTAATAAATATTAAATCCAGCACCAAAGACCTTGTGAAAATGCTGGCTGGAGAGTGACATTATTCACAAACAAGTCCTGTACATGAGCTGAGAAGTCCCTCTGTGAGGACTATTCCAAAAGTAGCAAAAATATCAGGTTACATTTAATACACTTGCACAGACACAAATAATGAAAACTTTGGCTCTATGATGCTAAAACCAAAGTGTTTCACCCATCATTACATTTATTGGAAAAAGAAAAGGGGGGAAAAGTTTGCAAGTCTGAGAACACTATTCCAACTGTGAGGTAATGTTAGCATGGGTTAGTTAGAGCAACATGTCTGTCTTTTGCTTTAGGAGGAACTGATATACTTCACTAAAAGATGGCATCATAATTAAATGTATGACATATGTGTTGGCAATATCTCAACACATCAGCCAGGAAGTTAAAATGGGCTTTCTGATGTTATTACTGATGCGTCCATCCTGTTTATATAGCCAAATTATTTAAGGTAACTAATTTGGCTTATGGAAAATACAGTCAATGTTTTGTCTGACCTATTGCCAGAGAATGAGAAGAATTTATTAATTTTTTTAAAATAAAAAAATAAATAATGTGCATGTGTGGGTTCTCTCCGGGTACTCCGGCTTCCTCCCACAGGCCAAAAACATGACTGTCAGGTTAATTGGTCTCTCTAAGTTCTCCCTAGGTGTGAGTGTGTGCATGGTTGTTTGTCCTGTCTGTCTCTGTGTTGCCCTGTGACAGACTGGCGACCTGTCCAGGGTGACCCCGCCTCTCGCCCGGAACGTTAGCTGGAGATAGGCACCAGCACCCTTTCTGACCCCATTAGGGACTAGGGTGTTAGAAAATGGATGGATGGATAGTGTATGTAAATATCTGGTTTCAACTCTATGACTACTGTTGGACTTTTTCTGCGGTCTAGAAATATATTACATTTTAAGATTTGTAGTACAAAAAATAATTGTGTTTGTGCATCTTTTAGTTGTGGAGGCCAAAGTAATGATCTAAGTGGTTACAAGTCTGTGTAAGGAGGCTGGCAAACCCTAAAGCAGTGGGAGAGCCTTCACCACTAATGAGGCGCTACCCCCACCCACCATACACACAAAAACTGGAAGGAGTGGGTGGAAATTAGGGGAAAAAACAGATGTCAGTGTTTTTACTTGCATTCAACGTTCTACAGCCTGCATTTGCTCTTTACCAGTTGTAAAAAGAAAATAAATCTTAGTTAGAAAAAGAAAGCACTTAGTAAAATTCGCTGTACATTTCATCATTCAAGTTGAATAGTTTCGATGAAGTAACCTAGTGGAAACAAAAGATTAACAAAACCATCGGTGTATATTATTTATTTCACCTCCCTCTCTTCTAAAGAGAAGGCCGTGCACTGGTCCCAAGCAGGCCTGTTCAGTTAAATAATCGTTTAACCCATATTCATATTCTTCAGAATGAAGACATGGACTGTATGGTTTCTTATTATATTTCCTGTTCACATTTCTTGTGCAGCTCCAGCTGCTAATGGCATGACTGGAAAAAGATCTTTACACTTGTGTAACTACTGAGAGGGCCATCATTGTTGGGTTATCAAGTTTTGTTGATTTGTAGAAGACTTTTTGTATGGTGGCCAGGTGGCAGTATTGGGTACTGTGGTCACTTTGCAGTCCAGCATGTTCCTGTCATGTCATTTTCCTGTTTATGTTAAAGTTCACCTTGTTTCCATTCTAAATCTTACTGCTCCATAGCTGCCCTTTGTCACAATTCCTGTTTATATTGCTGTAGCCAAAATGTCAGGTTCTCACTGCACTGTCAGATCTCAGGGTTTACTCATGGAGTGGAAGAGTTGAACTGTCAATCAGTGTTTTAACTTTCATCCTATGATTATTTGTCTGGGTTTCGCTCTTGGATGTTACATTTTCAACCAAACTTCAGATGATGGAAGGAAATAAATAAATTAAGTACCTGGTTCTTAGGAAACAATAGTATACATATTTTGCAAACAGATCGTTTGCAGAAATGGTTTTTTTTCCATTTGGACCTCCTAGCCTCTCTGTTTTGAAAAAAAAAAAAATGCTGTTTGCGGTGTATACATATGACATAGATATTCAGAGTTTTTAAAAAATGAAAAAGCAAAGGCCCTCTTCCCTGATTCTTACTTTGGCTTTGACTGAGCTAAAAACCACATAACAGCTATTTTTTATTATCTCTTTCCTGCTTTATCCAGCTAAATTTGCAAAGTTTATTATAATATGTGGGTGTAAATGACAATTGAACTGAGTCGTTCTCTTTGCAGCCAAGCATAACCAGACCATCTGCAGCAGCGATTTAGTGGTTGAGAAGACAGAAAGGAGAAACACCAAAACAGAAACCGTGGGCCATTACTATTTTCCATAGGAAACACTTAACTGTAACGAAACCAGACAAACACCAATTCACTGAACTGAGAACAGAAGATTAATGACAGCAATAATTGTACTTCATGCTTTAATATAGCACAATATAACTCAGAGTAAACTAAACCACTAGGGTTTTTTTAAGAAAGGGACTTATGAAGCCTAGTCCTAAAAGTAAACAGGGTGTCTGCCTTACAGATCTGTTTTCACTGAAGAGGAGACTAATAACTGAAAGACATTTTAGTCAGAGGCGGGTAAAGAAGCCAAAAGTTTTACTTGAGTAGAATTATTAATGTATTTTTGCTCCAGAAGAGGGAACAGCAGTCATCCAAAAGCTAGTCAAGGAGTTAAAAGCTATTTGGTAAAAAGGCCACTCAAGTTCTGAATTAATATTTGCTCATAATATCTAAGTAAATTTGTGAAAACTATGTAATCAGACAGACAAAAATATAAAATTATGTGCGTATTTATGTTGGATCAGAACAAAGTATTTCCAGTGACAATATATAATGTTAAGGAACATCTTAAAAAACACAGTATTGAAAAAAAAAATCTATTTCTGGAACTTGATTCACAAAGTTAAACACATTATTTTTGATAAATTACACACAGACTATTTTAAAGCTCTTACACTTGTTAAATAAGATGATTGAATGAAAACATAAAAAGAAAAAAACATTTCAAATTAAAACGTTACATGAAACCAATATAAAATATGTTTGTACAAAAGGTTTAATATCTGCTTAATTTGTTTTTCTTAAAAAAAATCACATAAGACCAACAATTAATTCACAATTAAAGTAAAAGTAAAAAGTATAGCACAGTAAAATTACTCCTAGAAGTTTTTTTTTTTTTTTTTTTGTCAGATAGTTTCAGTCTTTGGTGTGTCTTGCTGCGGTAAGTGGCCAGTAAAAGAAAATAATAAAAAACTTTGAAATGAAAGCAAAACTAATGAAACATCTTGATTTATGAAATGCAAATAATCTTTTGGAGAATGTTCTTGATTGAAATATTTAATATTTTAAACTCAACTTTTTCCTCCTAAAATATGACTTCTTGTAATTACTGAAGGTACAACAGATCAAATCAAGCATTTGATCTCATTGTTGATGGTGTGCTGACAGTGGGATTTTATATTCCACTTTTCACAACAGATTTCTTTACATCCTGCCTCGGGCATCCTTGCTATCTGTTGCAGTCAGTTACTATGATGTGGTTCATGCTGAATTGGAATCCACACGGTAAAATCCATGCAGGTGGGTGGCGGTCATAGTCTCGCATTATAAATATTTTTTCCTGCCTCTTTTTGGAAAAGAGTAGGAACTCTGTGTTGCAGAATTCCTAGCTTGACTTCAATCATGACACCAAAGCCATAAACCGACTGGAGGATTCAGGAGACAGTTTTTACTTACCCATGTCTAGGAAAAAGGTTTGTCACTGAAATTGGTCTTCTAGACCAAAGACGAAAAGTGACTTTTGCATTGAGATTCAAGACTTAATGCTTTACATTTTTTAGTAAAGCATAAAGTCTGAATGAATTCAAGAATGATTTTTTAGAATTCATTCTTGAATTTCAATTCTTGAATTTCATGCACATTTACAGTTTTCTTCCCAGTAGTTTGAGATTGATGTTCGAGTTTTATTTTCTTTCTTTTGAAAACAGAAAATGTGTTTTTTAGTGTAAAGATGTGCTCAGGTCTGTGAGGAGTTACATTGGATAACTCGATGTCTTGTCATAGAAGCAAACAGCCTACACTTTTATATTGTTTGCACAGGGAAACAATATAACATCATTTCTGATGTTTGATCAAGTATGTGGCTCATATTATTTATTTGCTTTATTTTGAAAAAGAAACTGGTATGACTTCATATTTTTGAATGTGCAAAATAAATTACATTCGGAGTATTAAAAATGATCAAGATGAATTTCCATTAGTTCTCATCTTTTTGACAGCATATTTAATGTAACTAAACAGCTACACCACTCAGAATTAATAAGTGAAGAAGCACTGTTTTGAAATGGATATAAATTTATGTTAACTTTTTGCCACTAGATGGCACAGAGACTCTTTTGCATGTATAATATACAGCAGTCATCCATTCTGCACTGCACACATGGTGCAGTCATGCAGCAGCACTTATAATGTGCCTGTGATTGTGAGAATAGTAAAACATGCACCGCTAGATGTGCAAAAGAAGGCATGCTGTGTAAACAACAATTCTATGGTATTAGTAAATGACTTGGATCCAGATTGTTTTTAGCATTTCATGCCTTTCTCATTATACTAACATTGATAGCGTTTGACCTTTACTACCTGCAAACTTAGCTATTTTAGATTTGGTTCAGCAATGACTGTGACCAGCCTATGGCTGAATTAGTTTAATACATTTTCTGTTTCTGTGATACACAGTAAAGGCTGCTGCCTTTACTGCCTTTTAGTTCAGTAATACCACAATGACACCCAGTACATACTTTGATGGGACATTTTATTCTGGTGCCAGTGTCCTCTGCTGTCGAATAGAAATGTTGCTATTGTTTTGAGCAATGATGCATATGTTCTACTCAAGGTTAACTTTTGGGAGAGAGAGGTCATCTTTAAGCTGCACAAGATAAATACTTCACCAGGATACTAGCAGGAACCACCACATGACTTGAGGATGTTTTGCCTGCAAGTACTTTATTGTGGTAAAGTAGAGCAATGCTACTGTAGTAATGCAATTACACCCACAACTAGTAGTATTTGGCCTACCTTTAGAGATAGACTGAGAGGAACTAGTACAATTATTTACAAAGTAAATCAGCTAGATGGATTTATGAGGTAAATGTGAAATATTTAACTGTTATATATGGTTATTAAGCATCATAAAGCACCAAATCTCCAACAGCATGTTGGCTTTTCATTTTTAGAAAATTATGCTGCATTTCTTTTATCTTTGAAGTTTAAGCATGGATGTGGGAAAGCTTTCGAGCACAACTTAACTATCCTCTAGTCAAAACTTTGAAATCTAATGGGATTTGGTCCGTGACCAAGCTGACTGCTCCTAGCAATACATGTATAGTATTACAGTATATTTATTTGTGTTTTGTTTCTCTAAACTGTGTTGTGAACCAAGATTCTGACCCCTTTCCACCTGTGGTTAAATCCTTATCTGCTGCAGTTCTCTCCAGCCAAAGTTTTTTTCAAGTCCTCTAATCAAGGAAGAGGTGAAGAAAAGGATGACCTATAGTTCTCTTCAATCAAGAAGTCCTTTGCTTCCAGAAAATCTGCTCTGACTGGGGTATGAAAAGCCTGGTCCGTCAAAAGCCTCTGCTTAGAATTCTTAAGTTGCAGAATTAGGGAAAGATAGGTTAGGTTAGATAGATTTATTTTAATAATTTTTCTGCTATTAAATAAAACGATTGAACCCAGTTAAACCATACAACAACTTATACAGCAGACAACTTGCCCGGGGGCACATCAGCATGTGACAGAAGGAAATTGGAATTGAACACGGAACCTTTCAATTGCAAGACACTTTTGTTACTTTTGTTTGTGGTTACAGTATGTCAAAATGTGAAAAGGGTCTTGTCATAATCTGTGTTTTTCCGTGTTTATTTTCGAGTTTTTCTGTGTAGTCATGTCTAGTTCGGTGTCTCTGTGTTCTCCGTGTTGTCCTGTCTCCCCTCGATTGATCCCAGGTGTGTCTCGTTTCCCTGATTACCCCTTGTGTATTTAGTCCCACCTGTATCCTGTGTTCCTCGTTGGGTCCTTGTCTGCGTTTTGTCTTCGTCTGCCAGTCTGTTGTCCATTTGTTTGCCTTGCGCTACCTGTGATGAGCCCCTGTGTTTCTGCTCTGCAGTGCTGCCTCGGTTTTTGGACTTTCTGTGCTCTAATTATTCATTAAATCATCATCATTTCTCATCTTACCTGGGTCTCCAGCGTCTGCCTCGCCACCTCACCACCCACCTATCATGACAGGTCTAGGTACACCAATACTTTCACAAGGTAGTTTTAACCTTTCTATTCAGTTTTGTGTCCTAATTGGAATTTAGCAACTGAATGTGAAAAATCATTATAAGACAAAGAAATCATTCAATTTGTGCTGAAATGGTATTGTGGGATAATAACGCAATCAATCATGAGTCACCTTCTACTAATGAAAAAAAAGTAGAGCACATGGTAAGTCTGGCCTTCATTCTTGGAGTCATGTGATTGCCCACATGTGGTCAGAAGACATGTACTTTGTGGATTCATAAAATTATTTAGACTGCTCATAAACCTTTGTTTCCCAACAACACGGGACATTCTGGAGGAACCCTGTCTCGCCATGCTCAGCAGCCTGTGGTAACTTCCTTTTTGGCAAGAGGGAATTACATAACAGAACAGGATTTGTGTGAACCAGAGGTGTGTTTAGGTGACAACAATGAATCAGGTCAGCTGTTTTCAGGGGAATCTATTGTACTGTAAGCACACCTTTGAACCTGAAACTTGTTCGTTTCAGAGGGCCGCAGCTCTGTCGGTGTTTTTGTCCATATAGTCTTCTGGAGAGAAAGTTTGCATATTTTAGGCTAAAAGTAGTCCCTTTGGAGAAACAAGGCTTTAACCTTGGTACTCATCAGACTGTGCTCCATCAACTGAATTCTATGTAAGCATATTTATGCAAGAGATATGCAGATGATCCAATGAGTCTGATGCTACGTTATACAAAAATATTCATTTGAAATGCATAGCTTTGCACTTTTAGTTTCCCCTCCCCCCAATGACATGACCCTGAATGCATAAACATACATTTAAAATACAAATATATCACAGAAGAGTACATGGTCCACAATGATTTCTGAGGCTAATCCTGTCAGTAGCTGTGTAAGTGAAAGTTGCTGCAGAACATATATTTCATTACCCCATCTGCCCTGCACAGCGTCCCCAGTCTTTCAGCGCAACATCTCATTTCAAAGTAGTTGCTTTTAAAATGGCCCAAATCTCTCATAGTGTAGTTTAATATTAGAGCGTGTACCACGTTTACATCAAATTCATTTTTTCCATTCATCCATCTATTATCTTATTCTCTTATCCCTAGTGGGGTCACAAGAGGTGCCTATCTCCAGCAGTCCAAATTCATTTTTTTATTATTCAAATTTGCTTGTACACCTTGAATCTTGAACAACCACTAGAAATTAGTTTATAATTGTGAAGTAGGTGCAAGATACATGACATTTTTTTTATCTCCTCCTCGGATACCTTCCAATTGCTTGCCTAAATAAATATATTTTTTAATCAATCAAATCAAATAAAATTAGTTTTTATTTGTATCGGAACAAATTACATCAGTATGAAAAATGTTCAATATTATTACATTTTCACAAGTACTCATCAAATGCAGCGATAAATATTCAATAATATTTCAACAGTTGGTTAATGTGTAGTCTTGTCTTTTTTTCTGCCACAACCAGCCCTTTGAGAACATTCAGGATCTTGATGTGGTCTGAAATGAAAATGAGCTTGACACCCCTGCCTTGGAGGTTTGTTAGAGAACCAATGTGAGCAAAAAGCATCATGAAGATCATAGATGTAGAGTTGTGGAGAACTTCTGTTGACAGGAAACTACTGGTTGCACACTCCTCACATTTGCCTATTGTGGAAAAATGGGAAGAAGAAAGCCTGCATTGAACAAAAATCAGAAGAGATCAAGTTTGATGTTCACCAAAAGTCGTACAGAAGACACAACAAATATGTGGAAGATGTTCTGGTCAGATCAGACCAAAGTTTAACTTTTTGGCCTACATGTAACACACTGTATGTCAAGTAATATAACATTGTACATCTCCTTGAACACACCCTTCTGTGAAACATGGTATTAGCAGCATTTTGTTGTTGACTAGTGACAGATAAGCTGGTTGGCATTGACGGGGAAATGTAGTGACCTCTGTCGGGAGAAATCCTAAAAGAAGAGTCTGAAAAATGCTTGAGACAAGGGTGAAGGTCAACCTTTCAATAGTGCAGCAATACAAAACATAAAGCAAGGCTAAAGTGAAATTGTTTAGTTCAAAACACATTGATGGGTTATGACGGCACAGTCAAAGTCTGCCAATTCACTAACTTTTTTTGTATAGCATCTGCTAAATATTCAAAAATAAAATGCAGCTAGGAACGCTGAGATGCTTGCTCAATGCTACTTGACACGCTGCTGGATGGTGTCTGCAACAGCCAATCCAGGAGCACAGTTCATTTTCCTTTATACTGACTGCCAATAAACGCAAGAGTGGGAAAAAGGAAAACAGTAGATATTAGCTTCTCTGGTTTACTGCCAAGATATTTTCCCTTGTGGAAATGAATACATACTAATTTGTATATTCTGTTTGAACTATTAGCAGTGATTCTTGAGAAGAGGGACAAAACAGGACCTATGGATAAAGCACAAAATTTGAATAAAATATACACAAAATATATTTTTTTCAAATATCTGACTAAACTAACCTGGGCCATGTGAGGACAACAATGTATGTTTTCCTGGTGTTTGCTGAATATTTTTATTTTAAACTTTGTAGTAGGTGTATGGTGTCTTTAAACTCCCTTGTCCTTAATTGTTTTAAACTACATTATAATAGTTTTTTAAACTACATTATAACAGTTTAAAACAATTAATTATGACAATTAAGTATAAGTATTCAAATAAATAATTATAAAAGTTTCAATGAATTTAATTAAAAATCATTTTTACATATTTTCCAACTCAATTGAAATTTGTCCCAAGTTTTAGTCAACACCGTCAGACATAAAAAGAATGTAAAAAAAAAAAATAATAATCAAGCATTATTGGGGGGCATCAGAACTTCTGAGGACCCCATGACCTCTTCCTTTCTCTTCCTTTGCTAACAGGGCTAGGCAGCTCTAGTTAGCTTATGTTATTCTTTAGTTTTTTCTTGTTTTTTTCCTAAATTGTTCATCACAACCATGATGTGTCAACACCTTAACTGACAATTTACAAAACTTTGATGAAATTTTGTGAAATAAATGCTTAATTTTAGTATAGCCTACTGTAAAGATTTCATGGACTTGATGAGCTACAATATGGCCTCCTTCAGAATAACATCGTATAAATCGAGGTAGTTTGGCATTTTGTCAACTCCGTCAGAGTTTTTTCAGTGATAGTGTTGACAAATCTCATTTAAGTGTGCAGTCAATTTATTTTAATGTATTTCACATAAATGGCATTACTTCACATGTATCAAGTTTTTCTTTTTACTCACTAGTTTGTCACCACCTTCAGTTCTGTGTCAACTCCGTCATGCACTGTCAGCTCCTTCAGATGGACTTTATGTTGTTTTTTATTTTAAATAATATTTCTTTTGTTTCTTGAGAAGCATTTGTCTGTAAAACTGAGTAAAAATATCACTGATAGGGTCATTAAAAATAATTTTAAAAGTTATTTTTGTCAGATGGTGATGACAAAGTTCTAGGTCAGGTCCATTAAAAATTACATTTTCAAAAAAATGTTGCAACTGGGAGCCTGGACCTTAGCATCTTTATATTTGTCATATTTGTATACATAAGCTTGAGGAATAATAAAAAAGAAAACATTGGGAAAATTTAAACCCATTTTGTCCCACTTCTCAAGAATCACTAAATAGGCAGTTACATATGTTTTTAGAGGGCATCTCAAGTATTGATGGATTTTAGCTTTTTATGGGTAGCAGAGGTCACTAACCATTGCAAACTGAGGATCCTCTGCAAATGCACTGAGGTTATTAGTTGTAACATAACAAAATGTGAAAGAAAGAGTGTGTATACATTTGCGCACAAGCATAATTATCAATAAAAATCTATAAGAATAGCTTGTGCCATTCACATTCTGCTAACTGTTAGCTCAGAGATATCCAAAGATGAAACATTGCAATTATTTAAATCACAAAACAAGTGACAACGACGTTGATGTACGTTTCCTCCCTTAACTCTCTGACCTTACGATGTGAGGAACACAACAACTGAGGCCTTCCACAACATTGTCAAAAAATGAAGCGTATGAAGACACACAATGCAGTTTTACTGCATGTCTGTGTAAGAAGGCTGGGTTGTGTGGGAAGGTACAGTATGTATCCGGCTACCTAGTGAGAGGGCATCTGGTTTGGCTTGCAGAATAACACCCCCACAGCCCAGAGAGCCAGTGTGGGTCAGGTGCTTGTGCAAACACATCTCTGCTCCCTGGGAAACAGCTCTGTGAATAAGAATTACGAAGTGTGAGTCAGGGAAAAAAAGATATGAGAATTTTACTAGCTTTATTGTTTTCTAGTGTAGACTTCCTGGCTACCATGTGGACACTACCTTCATATGATCATGCATTTCTTGTAAGACTGTTTTTTTTTTATCCCTTTTTTATCTGAAAAAGTGATGTAAAATTCACACTGTCTTGATTAAATATGGGAAAAAACAAGATTGGAAAATTTTTATAATTAATCTTTTTTCCTTCTTTCATTTTATGAAGAACACGACTGCATAATACATGCCATTATTTTCACATTAAGTTTAAATTAAATTGAGGTGCTTGGTCTTTGATTTTCCATTTTAGTGTGAAGATTATGGAATTTTGAGATAGAAATACATTGGAACCATGGAAATAGGAAAAGAGACTGCCACAGCACTTAATGCTAAGTGGCTCCTTGCATCTGCTGCACAGACTAAAAGGGCAGCCAGCTGAGCTCATTGAAAAGCTTAAAATGCCACAAGAGTTTCCTTAAGGCCAGTTAAAGGAACACTTAACACAGACGCCTTTTTGTAATATGAACATTGAAAGCAAACAAACTGACGAAGTATTGTAAGTTTTTTTCAGGTCCCTTTGGCTAGACAGATAGTATCTGTTTAAATTTTCAATAAAAAAAATCCAATTTGATTCATTACAGTGCCTTGTTCTAGCCTTTACTGATTTAATGAGTAGAAGTAAAACATGCATAAAAGCATCAGAATGTCCTGAACGTCCCCTGTTACAAATTTTGTCAACAGTGGAGCAAACATTTGAACTTGAAACACAAAGAATAATGGCGTGGGTTGAGAAAAAAAATCAAGAAAGGTCAACTCTTCTCAAGTGGCCCAAAGCAAATTGTGAGGAGGGAGATTTTTCATTCTGATACGCAGCTTCACAACAGCCGAAAATCTGATAAAATAAAAGCTTCCAGTTTGTTACTACTGCAAACTGTTCACAAAAACTTGCATCACAGATAATATGGTGTCAACATCAAGGCGGCATAATCTCGTACACTTAGCCATTCACTGTAAAGCATCCCTTGTGTTGCATTTTGGCCAGCTATGGATGCACAGTTTCTAAGACAGTCATCTGGTCTGTGGTTATGGTCAATCCTGCCTCAAGTAATGCGATGTTCTGCACATTTTGCTGGCTGCAGCCACCACCATTAATGTATTTTATTAGGATTTTATGATGTTGCTCAAGGATGCAAGAACTGAAATATTTTATTTGGTGCAAGCTTAAAGTTCCTGTCATCCAGGAAATGTTTCTGTGATGTAATTTGTAATGTGTTCAGCAGGGTCAGGGATACCTGCATTCTGCAATTGACAGAATGGAGGATGTGCCTCTTTGCAACACATTCTAAAGATAAACCAGAGAACACGTTTTGCACACATCTCCAGAAACACTTGACATGTGTAAGCGGAAACATTTTGAAGCATTTACAGGGATTTATAACATTTCATGTTTTGTTTTCCGTTTTATACAACTCATCTTACAGCTCATCAGAAGAGCTGCTTCAGCAAAATTTAGAAAGCACCATCAAAGCTTCCTGTATTTACCCATACAATCAGTCAATCCACACCACATTAATGGTACGTTGATGACAGCAGGGATCACAGGGGACAGTCCCTTATGCTTTCTTGTTCCTTAATGACACACCGCGTGTATTTGTTCCCTAATAAAATTGTTTGCTGACACATGAGGGCATTTCATCAGCAGGTCATGTTGACTGTAAATCCAGACAAGTGGCTATAGAGGGGGTAGTGACTGGATCAGTCATGCTGCCTGAAATCTTGATGTTTTTGTTATATACAAATAAATAGAAGTTTGCATTAGTGCTAACATTGTAAGTTCAAGGCTTTTTTTCTTAGAAATTGGCTCAGGGGTGTTGATTATATTCGCACAGTCAATTGTACTTTTATGAAAAGATGTTACACTTTACATAATGATGTGATATCCCTTTTTGCTGTCTGTAAAAGAATATTTTTGGAGCAAGCTGAAGCCGTTTGTACCCTTCAACCTACTCAAAATGTGGCAATGTCCACCTACGATACCAAAAGGTCAATTTTCTTTTTTTTTCTCCCCATGCCTCTGTGTCTGTGTGTAATTTAATGGCAGGAATAATGACCACACAAAATAATTTACAGCCACTCTGAAGTGGAGTGTTTCATAATGCCTAAAAATGACTTCCCCGGTCTGGTCTAAAGTATTTTTTTTGAGTGGGGTAAAACAGGCCCTTTATGATGTCCACTTGACAGCACTGTCACAAAAGTGGGAGTTTCTATTTAGTCGGAGGCTTTGTACTGTTTTACTGATAGAGAGTGCAAATACCAGTTCTTATGCAGGATTTCTACACTTTCCCAAATTAAATGGTGTGTGCATGTAAAGTGGTGTGAAAAAGTGTTTTACCTCTTCCTCATTTCCTTTTTCTTCGCATCGGGCCATGTAGGTTTGGATTTTTTTCTCCCTTAGCATTAAACACTTTCATTTTAAAACTGCATTTGTGTTTGACTTGTTTTGTCTTTTACTAATATTTAAATTGGTTTGATGTTCTCAAACCAAATAGGAACTCAGCATGGGGCAAACACTTTCACACCACTGTATGTTCACTCACCTAAATGTCAGACAAATTGGTCGATATTAAAAATAAACAAAAAGCAAAATGACAAACAAGATGCATCCAAGAAAATTAGTTTCTAAGCAGACAAAACCATCACAAAATAGACAGACACTCGTTTCAGTGTTTCCGGAAAATTGAAGAATAAACTGTGTCACTCTGTGGTTTGCAGTCATAGCTATTATGAAATTTACCGAGTCATTCAAATGGCACATGGATTTATGTATCAATTTGCTGGGTGAGAAATTAAAACCAAGAACATTTCTCATGATAAATATTTGACTTGCAGTTGTCCAGCTGGAAAGTTCAAGGAAGATTCTAAGTTAACAAAATTGCTAAGTTTATTTTTCGAGGTCCCAAAGTGCAGTAAATATCTTACTATATTTAATACTACAATTAAATATAGTCTTTAATTATGAAACTGAAATACTTAGAGAATATGTTGAAACACACAGGAACCAGAGAGGGAACAACAGAGACTAAGAGAAACCAAGAGACCTAAATACTGACGACTGATTACTGAACATGGAGCAGGTGGCTAATTAGAAACAGGGTGCAGCTTTGAGAGAAGACAAATAGCTAAAGTTGATCTGAGGAAATGGGAATAATGGCTAATAGAAATAAAAGGGATCCAAGGAAGCAAATACATAGTAACCAGAATAGATTAGAAAGCCGAAGCAGGGCACGATATGGCAGCCTCACTTCTGTCAGACTGCTGCAGGACCGTGGCTACTATCCAGAAGCCTTCATCACCTTATGGATGTGTGTGTGAATGGGAATAGCTGATTTCATTGTAAAGCATCTTTGAGAACCCTTTGAGGATTGAAGGGCACTAGTCTGATTTTATTTCATATTGTTTAAACCCATTTATCCGTTATTATGAAATAAAATCTAATTAGTGTCAGGAAAGTTGAAACATTCTTTGATTACTTTTGGATAAGGTAACAAAAATATTTTGGCATGTTTCTCTTGATTGAGGTGTACTGAAAATGTACTAAACCCTGACTTTAAGACTGTTAGTCCATCCTGCTTTGTCATGCAGGGCTGTGGGGGATGTTGTGCCTATCTCTATTGGTTTCTGGAAGAGTAACAACCCATCACAGGGCAACACAGAGACACAGGACAACATACACAAACTCACACTTTAGGGCAGTTTAGAGCAACCAATTGACCGCCTTGGGAGGAACCCAAACACACAAATGAAGAACATATAAACTCCATGTGGAAACATGGTAGACTGTTATTTTAACCCAAAATCTTGTTGTTGCAAGGGAATTGACATCATATCTATACTATAAACATCAAAAGTTGAAAATGCATGCCTGTGCAATCTGAATACAGCTCCATTATTTTCTCCTGGTAAAATGATGACTGCACCTGAATATCCAGTTTAAGTTTTTCTTTCCTTTGCATCTTACTACTCACTTGAAAACAAGAATCTTGCTATTCTGTGAGCTCAGGTTCATCCATGTGGGATACCTTCACAGAGGTTTAAGTCCTCTTCTCCTTGAGCCCCAAAGTGACAGTGATAGATGATGCTGCCATTAGAAGCCGGGGAGCTCATTTACTGGCAATACTTGCTGATTTCTGTGAGCCCTTATCCCTTTTTTAGCCTATTTCACAAAGGAATTGGCAGATGACACACAGCTCCTGTTATCAAGTCAAGTCAGCTTTGAAGACTTTTTTATTTTCAAGCACAGTATTTTTTCAGATTATTGAATAAAGCATTATTATGATCCACACAATATAAACGTATTGTGTTTATATTGTGATCCACACAATATAAGCATATTGTGTGGATCACAATTTTTTATTAAAGTTTTAAGAAATAACTGAAGTTTATGTCTAAAGAATGCAACCAGTGGTTGAAAAGTGGAAGGTGATAATATGGCCACATGAAGACATGTGTTGAAGCTGAACTAAGACTGAAAAGCAGTTGGTGTCGATCAATTGGGATAACAAAGTGTGATGTTTAGCATCTTTCTAAAGCCTTCTTAAGAGACCTATTGGGTAAATAAGTCATACTTCATACAATTTTCTGGGCTAAATTATCTAAAAATAACCTTAACAATAGTCCTCATGAACTTTCAATATTTAAAAGAAAATATTCATAACTGTTTTGACAGCAATGAATTATATATTGTGCCCCTAATTCTTGATGTTAAAATCATTAAAGTAATTTGCTGTACAATCTCTCTATTCAGAAGACAGAACAGTTTCAACGTGTCCCTGAATGCAGATAACTGATGGAAGCCAAATTTATCACCTAAATGCTGCAAATTTTCACTTTTTGATCAGCAGCAAGGCTGAAAGATAACATTTGTTGAAGGAAAATCAATTTGTTTTGAAGTGTCACATCAACACGTTTTTTTTTCTGTTCTATTCAAAAACACGTCATACCTGACACACAAAGAAGAGAAAATGTGATGGTAAACAGAGAAATAGAGAGGACCTTGATTACGTGCTCGAGCTGCCACACTGCCATCAAAAGAACCTTGGTGTAAGATTTACCCTTTGGTTTTTTTATGGGAACCTAATTCTCATAAAAGCTGCCATTGGATTTCTTATGCAGCCCTAACTTATGGTCTTAAACTGTATGTAAACCTAAACTTTACACCACCTCAAAAAGAAACCTCATTATGTTAGTAAGCTCTCTATGGCAATGCTATATGCAGCGTCCCTTGTAGGCATGGTCAGATGCATGGTAGCAACAAATAAAGCTGTTTTTGTCACCAAAACAACATTATTTACAGTATGATTCTGGGTCATGCTGCACGTGAAGGGTGTACAATTTCTGTCAGGTGAAAGTGGAAAGAGAATGTTGTGGAATTTTTTCTTTATTTCTATGGAGAGTACCCAGCAAAACACACAAGAAGCATTAAGTAGTATTTTCAGTAAAGCTGCGTTTCCATACAGACCTTTAAGTGTCAGTGGAAACAGTATAAGCTACAGCACATGGAAAACGTTTACCATGCTTCGCCAAGGTGTGATGAGGTCACACGTACAAAAATTGTAAACAAAAAATGCTTTTCAGTTACTAGAATATTTTGTCATGAATTAATAGCAATTGCTTATGAGTGTTTAAACCCTCTTGACTTTCACATTTTGCTATATCACAACCAGATTACATATATTTTATTAGGATTTTAAAAGACAGACACAAATAAGTGTATTTTTATCAAGTAGAAGGAAAATTAAACATGATATAATTTTTTTCTAAATACCGTTGCTTGAACTTAGTCAGATTTGATGGAGAGTGTTTGTGAATAGTATTTTTAAGTCATGCCACAGATTCTGACATGGGTTTGGGCTTGGAGTTTTCATGAGGCAATTCAAAAAAAAAAAAAAAAGACAATGTGTAGGGTCAATGTCATGCCAAGAATTCCAGTATTTTGCAGCTTCTTACAAGTTTTTTCTGAATTTATCCATTTACCCTCAACGCTGACTAGTTTCTTTGCCTCTATGTTTAGGGCCATTGTCCTTTGTTGTCTTGCCGGTCAAAAGTGACCCATTACCATGTTTACCTGTAGAAAAAATGCCCTAAACTATGTTTTTCCGGCTTGAAATTTTATGACTTTTCCTAAAATCCTAATGACAGGTATTTCCATGTGGGTTGTACACCACTAGGGTACAAGGATTGTCTTATGGGTCATTTTGACCCATGCATTATAAAAGCATTTAAGCACCAGAAAAAAATTTCAAAGGCCATACACAAACTATCTCTAATACACACACACACACACACCTGCACCCCTTCCTTCCCCCACCACTCTCCCCCGACCTCCTACACACATATCAAAGAAACTGGATTGATGTATGAATTGAACTTGCATTTGACCTGCACCTGTACTCTCAATCAGTAGCTAACCCCTCACATCACACAAGTTCCCAAACAAAACATAAAGCAATCTCAGACATAATGAAAACAAATTAGGAATAGAGGACACAAAGGTATGCTGAATCTGAGTTCCCTAGATGCTTCCTTGCTGATGCCATGAGTTGACATTTTACTGCCCAACAGGTCGAAGGTTTGCACTTACTGTCCTACATGGGATCTTCAGCATAAAATGTTGAACAAATTCTTGTGCTGCAGATGTTCAATGTAGGAGCGTCTTCATATAGTGAAGAACATCTTCATGTTATGAAGATTTTCCTGAACATCTTGTGTTGAACGTTTTGTGTTCAATGTGGAATGTTCTTCATCTTACGTTCAACATGGGGTGGGAAGGAAAGAATTATCTTCGTCTTATGTTGAAAATGTTCATCATGAAAGCATCTTTATAAAATGAAGAACATCTCCACCTCATGGGGATGTTCTTCATTTTATGTTCGATGTGGGGTGGGAAGGACCGGATGTTCTTCGGCTTATGTTGAAGATGTTCATCATAAGAACATCTTCTATACCTTATGTTGAACAGAAGATGTTCATCTTGTGTTGAGGATGTTCAGCATAAGAACCTCTTCACGAGATGAACATCATCTCCTGAAGATTTTCTCCATCTTGTGTTGAACATCACATATATCGTAATTATGAGACACAACATACGAGCTGATGTTAAATTGTTCACAAAATCAAGCAACATTTTGTTTTGTTGTGTTAAAAGAGGTATTTTTATAATTCATTTCCTAAAAAATATTAAGGAATGAACCGTTGACTAAAAAGTAAAACATTTTTTGACTTTATGTTCCCTTCAGTATAATTAATTCAGAAGTAATAACTTTACAATTATATAATTACAATAATAAACCCTTACTGTGCAAAAGAAATATGTTACAACACTTGGTTTGTGGTAAAAAGAAAAAAGATTGTAATCCTGATGATCGTCTTTTTATATAACAAAAACACATGATAAAAAAATGTAATAAATTGAGTTGAATTGATAAATAACAGATTATTTCATCATGCAAAATAGATTTTGGATTTAAAATTCAATTAATTTGCTTTATTTTGGGGCTTTTGTTAGGGCGGGTTATTTTTGACCCGTCGGACAAAGGGAGTAAGCAGAATGTTAGGATTGCACAAGGGTGAAGGTGAGTCTCCACCTCATTCTCAAATCCATTGGAAATTATAGCACTTTTTCTTTGCATATTCAGCTTCTCTTCCTATCAACTGTGAACTGCAACCCAGGTTCTGCTGTAGAAAGCATCCCCACACTCTGATGCTGCCAATACCGTGTTTCATTGCACAGTGTTAGCTTTTCTCACTCAAACAAACAATAAGATATATAAATGTAGAAAAATGCAGGTAAAAACATACATTAAAGCAGCAGTACCACAGCAAAGTACTTTTAGAATAGACCTCATTTAGCATGAAGATATTGTGTTTCTTTTGACACCATCAGGTTCTCTGTTTCTTTAGATCTTGCATAATTGTTTGAGACTTCACAGTGTGTGTGCATGTGCCAGAGTGTGCAGTGGTCCCAAAGGGAATGTGTAAACCCAGGGGTGCAGAAGCAGGGAGGAGCAGCTGGAGATCTGCTCTCCCTTGGTTCCTGCCCCAATTAATTAGAATGGATGTCGGTCTATGCATGCACATACACATGGACATCACATGTACAGTATGCTACAGTAAAGAGTCTATGGTCTGACCACAGGGATTCTAAAAGTATAAATGTTTGCAATTCTAGCTCAATAAATCAGGTGAGAGTTTGCTTTCATTTGCTTTGAGATGCACCTGGATCATGGCTAATCACTTTAGTGTTTGAGACATCTCAGTCACTTTCAGAGGACTTTATTTCATTAGGCTCTAAGTATACTTATCTCCACTAAGGGAGCCAGTTGGGGAAGCGCTACATTTGTGACGCTTATCTTAGCCTCCTTTCACTGGACACTAATTCAATTTAGAACCATTGTTAAAATATTGATGACCTTCAAGGCAAAACTAGGCCTGGCCTCGAGCTATGAAGCGACGGTTTGTGAATCCTATGGGGGATGGAGGGACAGATTACACCCTACAGCTAAAAGTAAGCAAATATGTCAACCATTAAATGGTTTATTGTCATGTAGGCATTTTCCAGTGCTAACTAGAAAACATTCAAATATCAGTAAGCATCTACACCTAAAATCTTCTGTAGGAAACACTGTTTTTTCTCTCAGTAAACATGTAACATACTTTTAGTAGAACTGAGTAAAACGACAATGTGTAAATGACATAAAAAGTGGATAGTAACAGGACAAAGGATTACACTATTGGACCATCATGTAGTGTCACACTGGCAGAGGCGAGAGGAGAAGAATAAAATATTAATTACTGCATAAAATAAAGAAATGAACTTCAACATGCTTTTCAGTCATTTGGGAAATCAAACATTATGCTGTACATCATAGACATAATTGATTTTTTCACTGCATGTACTCAATTTCAGTTTTTAAAGATGGAAAAAATACAGTTTGAAAACACATAATTACAGAGTGTGTAAAAAGACTATTTTAGGCCACTGGTGCTTGTTGGAATTCTACCCTAACCCTATCCCTAACTCCAATGCCAAAAATAATTGCAGAAAGATCTTTCTTAGTGCATTTTTATTGCTTTCTTTAAAGTTTGATGACTAAATATACAAAGCTAACAATTATTATAATCATCATACTGGAGTTGAGTTAAAATATTTAATTTGTTGTAATTTGTAATTACAAAGTAATTTGTTATAATGTGGCTTAAAGACAACAAAGTCAATGTTTTGGTGATTGTTACAAAGTTCAATCCTATAAAAAATATTGTGAGCAGTGGTGAATAGGTGTGCTCAAATAAACAAGTCTGACTCAATTTATACCAGAAAACTACAGGGTGCAGAGCTTTGGGAAAGGATCAGCAAAATGCTTGACCTGATTATGCACTTTAAAAATGAACTCTGCCAAATGCATGCAATGTTTAATAATTTTCTAAATCTGAAGAAGTTTAAACATTAAAAAAAAAAGCTTCTTATTCTAGCATTTGCATGTTAAATTGAAATTTTTGAAAATTTAGGTGACCTAAACGAGGTCATGTAATATGACTTTAGTCAATTTCAGTGAGAACACATTGCATTTTATTTTTTACAGAACTTGTAAATATCTTAACTCAACTAGAAAGATAGAAAAAAAACCCCAATGTGCCAGCAGCTGAAGCTATGATAACAATTAGCTTTGCGTTCATGTCTGTATCCTTTTAATGTGTTTTGGAGAGCTTTCTAAGCCTTAAATTCAAACTGTTATTAAAAAAAGAAAACAACTCCATTCAAAGCTGAGAGAATGAGTGAGGTATTTTCTCAAACAGTTCTCCAGCAGGTGGGTTGGATGAAGCTTAGCAGAGAGAAATTATTACTACCAGATTTCAATTTTATGCTTGGATACAACCATATAAGTTTATGGAGGTGGGAGTATTCTAATCCGTTAAGACAGCATATGCATTGAATTTCTATTTAAACACTTAACTGTAGATATAAATACATTTGCATTTTTTTTACTGTTGAAATTTAGCAGTTGTTTAATTCATTATGAATACTAACTTGTCCACTTACCTAAACCTGCAACTAATTTACAATTTTAGAGTATGATTTTCAGAGGAAGCCAACTAGAACAGGTGGAGAAACAAATTTGCATTGATGCACCGTTTTGGTCCCATTTATGAAGGCTCTGTAAAAGCTACCATCTGTCTGGTCGTGACTGACAGCAGTCAGAAGAAGGAGGGACTGCAGGGGGAGAAACAAGTTGACTATGCAATAAATATAAAGAAATATGTGACTCTTGCTGAAGTAGTAAAGGGCTATCAGTGCCAGGTGCCCCAGAGAAGGATGCAGAACCAAAGGAGCTCTTGTTACTACAGCTCAGCTTACTATATGGAACATGATTTATTAGAAACGTAGCCACAGGGGTATATTACATTCTTTTAGTCGGACATCAAAGAATTGCTGTCAGCTGTAACTATTTTATCCTGTAATTAGTGAAAGAATCAAAGGCTCACATTAGCAAAATAGAGACAGGCGGTCTTTTTCTTTTCTGCTGCTGGATTTTGTTAGAGTGATGACGGATGAATAATCCCCAAAAAACACAGAATTAAAAGAACAATATAGATTTCAAGGACAGATAATGACACCACAGATTGTTAAATGTTTGGTGGCATTGTTAGATATCATGGACATCTGAATGTACATGGAAGCTAAGCAGTGGATCAAGCACTGATTGAGGACATAATAGGGATTTATTGTTCAAAAACATGCTTACATAATACAGACAACAGCTCTTCTTTGTTAAATAAATACTTGATGTAACTTGACAGATGATAACATAGAACTGTCACATTGAAACATGACTCCGTGAATCAAAAATAAAAAGTGTCAATATTTGGCTTTAAACTGAAAAGTCTGACACTTGCTGTTAACAAAGCTCACTTTTTACTTAGGAAAAGTATATTAAACATGACTATGTTACTATAGAATTATCTATACGAAAGAAAAGGAATGTCGATGATGCAGGAGGCAATGAATGCATCTTTATGCCAAACTTAACAGGTTCATTGGAGAAACGCTTGAGGGAAGCCTGTGTCACTCATGTTGATGAGCTGTCCATCTGTCTAGAGGAGAGTCTCAGCAGAGACAGCAGCAATTCATTGGAGTTTTTGAAGCACTATATGCCATTTTAGTACGCAAGGAAATAGGGGAAAAAACAACCTGCAACAGACAGTGGTTTAAATTTCTTCACTGTGTTGATTTTCTTCTTTTTTTAAAAATGTAATTCAAATCCTTGTCATAAAACTATGATAGATTATTTGCAGTTGGATGTGCAAACTAACAAAATATACTATATATATTCTTTGTTGGAATTAATACTTAATTTTATGAATTTCAAAATTCTTAAGACTAAAACTGATATTTCATTTAGTACCAATAAATAAATGATATGTAGCAGAATATCACATCGGTTGCCATTCTTGCCAGCTAACAGCAGGAATCTTATGCTGTCGTTTACACAGACCCATCAAAACTGGACAATGTCAGATTGTAGAAAGCGTTTGCCAAAATAATGCATCTGCATTTCAGCTGCAGCATTCAGAGGGGAGTTAGCATTTGATGTCAGCAACATTCTTGAAACCCCTTTGTTTGTGAACATGACAATAAGTTCACTGTATTATTCCAGTGGCTTAAGAAGTCGCTAGATCTCAATCTAAAACAGAAGAAGAGGTGGAACAGGAGATTTGCATAATGAAGCAGTGCTGATGGCAGAATGGGGTTCGACCCAGCACTTGCATGGTATTCAGAAAAAGCAGGCCAATTAGTGTGTGTAACAAGTAAAAATGTGAGCGGTGAGCAGTAAAATATGAAAACAGCTTGAGGATTTTTACATACTAATGGAAGCGGGTAATTTGCAATGCATTTCAAGGTGAGCATAAGAGATGTTTCCATTCTTCAGAATCACAATCAGGTGTGAGTGGGGTGTCCTGTTGTAGAGGATTAGCATAATGGTCATTGAGCCATAAATTTCATTCATACTTAAAGAGTTTCAATGTTGTACATCCACAATTTGGCACATTTTCCACAGAGAGAAGGAAGTGTAGGCGTTCCTTTTGTCCTTCTTTTGTGTGTTGGTCTTCCCTAGAGTGACAGACCAACACACATCATCCAGAACCAGACATACATGTAAAAGCTTTCGAGGCCTGGATTTGAAGATCCCTGGTATAGGGCCCAAGGAGAAGAAAAAAAAAAGTTTTTATATTTAGTGTGACAAAATGTCTAAATAAGCTGACAGAATTTTCTTCCTGGACTTAAAAGGCTGCCTAAAGCAGATCAAAACGGCACTATATTTGGAAATGATTTTCAAAAATTTAGAAGTATCACAGTGAGCAAAATAGATGGCGAAGGGGAAAATTAGCTCTTCAAATAGAATTAGCCAAGACAGTTGTTTAAAGATTCTGTCAGTGTCTGCAAAAAGTCTATTGTAGACTTTGATCATCACAAAAAGAGTTCTGAAACTGACAAGAACACACTTTGTGTTAAGTTTTCTTACAAATTCAGCTTTGACTGCAATAAGGATAATTGCCTTATACACAGTCTTTCATACCTTTATAGCTAGCATGGCATGTTAAAAGCTTTTCTATAAAAACAAAGCATCAGTGAAAGTCAAATAAGCAGAAACCAACAGTGTAAAATACATAAGAATAACCTAATTTACCTATGCTGTTTTCTTTAGAAACAGATACCTAAGTTTTACATTTCAAATCCACTGTAGTTTTATAGAGTGATAGACAATAAATGCCCCTTACTGTCACAAGCCATCGAGTTGTATGACATTTTGTCATCATTCTATGAGGGTTCAGTGTCCAACAGGTGGCATCACTGTGATTATGTCAGAAAGCATTTTGGTTTTTAAAGGGGTGATATTATGCAAAATCAACTTTTATGAGCTTTATAATATAATACAATTTTCTCATCAAACACATAGCCAAAGTTTTGCTTTGCCTAATTTGTGCATGCTTGAAAAATCCTGAATCTCCTGTGGAAACCATTCATTTTATGTATAAGGCATTGTGTCCCTTATACATAAAATGTATAAGACACCCCCCTGGATTTCTTGATGTAAAGTTCATTACAACTAACAGTAACATGGTTACATGACAGTAGTAAATACAAAATATGTGCCTGGAAAATGCAAAATACCCCCTTTTATACCTGGGCGATTTTTTATTTTTATTTTTTGCTTGATTAGGTGATGTAAGGAGTGAGCTACAGGAGTTGAGGTATCATTATGCAGAAATCTGCAAACAGTGAATGGCACTGCTTGATGAGCCTACCTTTGCACCAATTCACTGAGTCACGAGCAAACAGCCAGAGGACTTCTGAGGACTTTATAATTCACATTTTATTCCTCTCATTTTTTGACTAAAGTATTGTTAAGAAGGGACTAGAGTCATGAATAAAAATTTTAAACGCAGCAGTAAATTAATTTATCAAAAGAACAAACCGATCCCTTTTGCTCACAGAAAAAGGTTCCAATTTAAGAGAGTATTCACCCCTAGATTACATTTTCAGACTAATTTGGGTGCTTGCAATCAGTATCGGAGGCTTAAAGGCTTCCTGTAGATGGGATTTGTATTGATTTGAGAAAAAAAACAGCACATGTGCTTAATTGGAAAGAGTGAACAGTCTTCTTTGTTGCCCTAACCAAATCTTCATCAGATTCTAAAATTACTGTGTGTAGTTCTTCAGCTGACTGGTTGCCCTTGTCTTTCCTAGTTAGCCTGCACAACCCCTAACCATTTTGTGAAAAGTACTCACAAAAATCATGTCAAATATTTTCAGGTGAAACAAGATTCAGACACATTCGTCCGGGGAAACTTGCACTCATAGTAAAGCTGTACACTCCACTTTCTCCCACAATAAGTGGATTACATGAAGGAAACATGACTTCACAGCATGACGTGGATGACGGAATTAGCAAAAAAGGCACCGGCGTGTGAGTGTGATTCACCAGGACAGTCAGAATAATCCTGACGACATGGGTGGGGGCTGGGGAGCGCATTTGAGTTAGAGCAGATATGATGAATATATTCTGTCTCAGGAGGTTTG
This sequence comes from Brachyrhaphis roseni, assembly GCA_903066815.1. Taxonomy (NCBI): domain Eukaryota; kingdom Metazoa; phylum Chordata; class Actinopteri; order Cyprinodontiformes; family Poeciliidae; genus Brachyrhaphis; species Brachyrhaphis roseni. The sequence goes on along the minus strand of CAEFZY010005405.1, from coordinate 47,876 downwards.
TTATAGCTCTCAACAAAGAACAGTTCAGTAGCTCGTAACTTCAAGTACTCCAGTTATGCTTCCAGTAACGCTGTCGAGTACATACCCATGTGAACCACAAGGTTATGGAGCTCATTAACCATTTTTACAGAACAGAATAAAGAAGAAAGCAGGAGCAGAAAAAATAGAAATTGTGGGCAAAGATTATGGACTTGGCAGAGCGTGTGTTGGAGGCTGTCAGATATGCCTTCCAGAAACTAGGTGCTCATTAGCATACTTCATTCGTCTAAAAATAGTCCTATTCTGATGCTGAAGGACAAATAAATCACAATGCGTGAGTATGCATGTTTTTGTTGTGGTGAGGTGGGGGTATTGCTGATTCTTCAACCCTGAAATGCTTCATGATGACAAGAACATTTGCAATTTGTAAAACAATCATCAGCTGCCTAGTTGACATACAGTTTATGACCCTTTTGGAAACATTTACTACGCTGCCTGTGACAAAGAGCTGTGGAAATGACTGCAGGCCTCAGCGATGCCAGGGGATTTGGTAAAAGGTCAGAGACAAAACTGGCTAGAGGGGCGATATGCAGTGACAAGGAAGCTTCACGTGATGAAGATGCATGAAGGCTTTGGGACCTCAAGAGTCATTGAGACTTATTGGCTGAGTTTGCATGAACGCAATCCAATGTGGAAAGGTTTTCTCCTAGAGGTAGTTTCTGTGTTCAATTCTGAGAATTTATATGTGGGTTGTGCAGTCTTTTCTTTACATGATATTATGCCTTTGTAAAGATGGCTGCTTTATGCATCAGGAATCATGGTAGAAAAGGAGTTCCCAGATGTGTGTTGATGCCAAAACCCAAAGGAGACAAAAGCTTTCAATAAAAATGCTACAGCTCTTAACAACTCAAAATTAGACAATCTAGTCAAATCTATAAATCTGTAATACATTTCTCATTTTAGCTGAATTTTCCATTCAGTGTGTGTAAGTTGTAAAAGTAACAGAATTAATTACACTGGAGTAAGCTCTGGTGTAATTAATAGTGTTGAGATAAATCACAAATCCTTAAGACAAATCACAATTTATATTACAGTAAGAATAATTAATGATGGCAAATGTTACAGTGATTGTGTTCCTTATGGAGTTAGTCAAAAATAAAAGCATAGTCTAAATCATACATGTAATTAAATCTGCAAATAATTCAATAATCTTGTTTATAAAGGGTTGAACTTGAGCTAGGAAAAGTAGTGGTTTTGTCGTTTTATATTAAATTAATTCTGTTTCTTGGGTTTCTGTCTGCCAGGACACTGCATAATTTGTAGCCCCTCCTCATCATCATTCACATGAAGCCCATTTGTCAAATTTAAAAAATGCCATTTGAAAATAACAACACTTAAGCATGCATTAAACACATTTTTAATTAAGGCCACATTGCTGTTTTTAAGAATAGATTTTATTGGTCAGATGTAGCGTTTTAATTTTGAATTTCATGTTTTTGTTACATATAATCATAATTCACAGAAAAAGGGCTTTGCATAAATAATCTATATGATATGTTTCTCTTAGTGATGAAGTTCCTAAAATAAATTGACTCTTCAGTAATATTCTGAGTTATTGAATGGGAATATTTAAAATTTTCTTTCATCCTCTGGGGCCACATCCTGGATGGCCACCTCTATTTGTCTTTTATTCATTCATTTTTGGTCCAATTCAGAACTTTTCAACAAGTAAGTAATACTCTATGAACAAATATGACCTGTACATCGTGCATAGGTGCGTAGTGATGTGATCTGAGCTTTGCATAATCCCAAATTGTTTTCTTAAATGGCAAAATACAGCTAGTTTATTAGTTGAAATCCCAAAAAAATCAGACAAAGCAATTGTGAAATAAACAAACAAAAATAAGGTTCAGGATTATACATTTGATATGTACTTGTGGTGAGCAGAAATGTAAAATAAGCCAGTGGGATGATCTGGACAACATAAAGGTAGAGGAATCCTTGTTCTTCGTCGTTCCTGGTAATACTGCATTAGATAATTACAGAGCATTCTGTATATCCAAATTTTGTTCAAATCTGAGTGAAAACCTGTAATATATTACTTTGAGTGCTCATTTTGTACTTGTGTCCACACTTGTACCCTGAACAGTGTTAGTCATACACATTCAGGTAAGAGCTGGACAGTGTTCTTTCCTGTTCTGGTATTGTTTTGGTGCGTAGGAGGCAGAAGAGTCAAAAGTGTTACCCATTTAATGAGCGAGAGAAATAGACAGAAATACAAAAGGACGGAAATATATGCGCAAAAAAATGATTGCATGAGGTAGTTCTTTTTTTCTAACATGACAATTCTTTCATACACAGTTGTAAAATTGAAAGGTGTTCCATTTTTAGTATTTCTAAAGCACTGGTTTACTCCACGTGTTGTGTTATAGATGTTACTTGCACAACAGTCCTTTTTGCACAAATATTGGTGCAAAGTTAAACATGAAGCCTCACAAAAATATATAATGAATAACTATAATTTTAGATAGATAAGATAATTTTATTAGTCTCCCACAGGAGAAATTTATCTTGGAAGCAGGGGCAAAACTGCAATACAACAATAAAAGCCCATCCAAAAGGACAGTAGCCATGAATAAATACATAAAAACAAAACAAACAAAAAAAAAACAACAACATAAAAGCACGAATGTCAGATCGGCAGTACAGCCCCATAACTATTTCTTTCTGTGCTGACTAGATGATCATAACTTGGTTAACTAAAAGAAGGCCTCTTGCCTTTTTTATAAGTTTGGATAATAATTTTCCCATTAGTTCTTACATATTCAAATATAAAATTTGAACAGTTTATTGCAACTCACTGAACCATGTTGCGCTCTATTCATCCACTCACTGTTGAAATGCTGAATGCTTGTAATTTCTGGCAGCATAATGTATGTCACCCATCAGAGGTATGTCACGGAAAATGCCCAAAGCACCTGAATTGTTCTTTCAATACTCAGGGTTAAAAAAGTAGTAGACTTTTCTTTTTTGGAAAATTTTACAAGCATAATTTATGATTTCCTTTCACCTGAAGTTAGTTGAAAAATACATTTAATTTCTCCTCTAAATACTTCTCAAGTGGACCTAAATGTGTGAAGCTCACACTGCTTGTAATATATTCCATAACGCTATGACTGACAGTGTACTGAAAAATACAAAGATTTATACTCTGTACAACAACCTTTGTATAGCATAGGCTAATACAAATATGCAGTCATTAGTAATAATATTATGCAGTCCAAAACACTTTAAGGACATCCTTGTGTGTTTGAAAGAGGCTGACAATAAGTATTGCATGCTATGTTTGTTTTCCTAACAGTAAGACATTTTCTGTCTAATTAACAAAAATACAAAGAAAAAGCATGCTAAATAAATAAATAAAAAAAAAAGGTTTCTGCTGCAGTTTTCCTTTCCTGGGACAAGCCAGTTTTTAAAGTGGTTGCAGAAAGCTACTGCCTCATACTGTGGCATTTTCCTTTGCTGCAGTTTTAATGTTGAACTTATAACAGAATTTTATAGTAAAAATGCAGCACTAATGAAATCTACTTTGCGTGCTCTGCTGGGTTTTGTTGTTTTAAACGAGGACTCAATTGACAGAATCAGTAGAAAGGGCAGTGACTTAAGTTTCTGAGAAGTGAAGAAAAATATTTAATTGCTGTTAAAACTAGTTTTTTTTTTATCTGCGAAATTCATCTATTACATATGGTTACTTTTGGGGTTTTAGCTAACTATTCACTGTAAGTTGTTTTTATTCATTTTAATTCGCTATTAATACAAATAATTACAAAGGAAATTGTTCAACAAGCTACACGATGATAAAGTGTTAGATTAAAGCTGTCTATCAGAATCATCAGTTATACCTTTGTTTTACATTTGGAAAAAAAACCCCAACAAGGCTGTTCTGTAAAATGCACTCCTACCTGTTTTTATAAGCAGGTGATACCTGCCCTCCTCAGTGTGAAGATGTAGTCTTCCTTCAAGCATAAAAATTCTCATCAAAAGCTGCCATATTCCAAAGAGATCAAAGAGCAGAGCTCTGTCTGCTTAGCGTGGAAAGGTGCAAGTTTCTCTCACCTTTCCTGTGCCTGCATTGAAACCCAAAGTCAGGAAAGAAGCACTTCATCATGCTCATTAAAGCCTGAAAGTTTTTCTCATACTTCTATCCATCATCTTTAATCATTTGTTAAATCCATTCAAAGTAATAGAGGATGTGCATGTGTTTTATAGTTTGTAATGTTTTCATAGCTAACTGTGGTGTTCCTGCATTGAAATGTGCAAATATTATTGCTGCTCTCAGATCTATCACGCCGTGTAACGCTTCAACTCCAACAAATGTTCACCACGAACAAACAGCAGACTAAAACACTCTGTCACTACATGGTTGGTAATTGGTTCCTTTTGCGGGGTGGGAGCTGTGTTACATAAGGTTCTGAAACATGACGGATTCAGGGGGCACTTTGGTTTTGTACTGACGAATGCTGCACAGAATCGCTTTAAGGGACTGCCGCTGCCTTTTTCTTTTTTGCACAGCTTGTCTTGAAAGAGGAATGTGGAGAATTTTCATCAGTTAATATGCACCTTGCAAGAAAAAGAGAGGAGGTTAAACTGCAAGTTCTAATAAAGAGAGACCTCATGGATTAATGGGATACATAGACCGTCTCCTCTGGCAGTAGCAGTTCTAAGTGAATGAGGGCAGAAGAAGAGTAACAGCACCTTGTAAAAAATGTTTTGAATTCTTAATATGATGTAATTACAGCAGGGAGACCCCATGGCCAAAAAAGAATCCATTTGGGTTCAGAAATTCAGCTTTTGATGGCACTGCATCAAAAATCGCTTTCCTTTACAAGAAAATGCCCAGTCACGTTGTCCCTGCTCCTGCTCCTCCGTGGAATAAAGGAACAAATGACTGTGTAGGCCATTAATGGATTTATTCACTAACTAATAATAATTCTTTGTTATTACCATTTTTCTATATCTATGTTCCTCTTGTGCAGATTTTTGTATTCTAACAATGATTAAAAGCCTATAATATTTTTGTTAATATTTTTTATGAACAAAGACCAGCTGTTATATTTTACAGACCATGCCTTACTCGCCATGGGGATTTTGGATCATTTAAACACTAATGTAAACACTCTAACTTGTGCTTTCAATAACAATTATAAATATATGTCCCATTTTTATTTCCGTAATAAGTTGTGTTTATTTTTTAACCTGGACCAGCATGATAACTACTCCTTTTTGGTTTAACAGATATTAGATCATATACTTTATTTTTCACATTGGCACTGTTATACCATGAAACTATAGTATTTTTATTTATGTTTTCCATTGTGTAAGAATCTGATATCAACCCATGAGTAGCTTGGTAATTTGCTCAGTAATTGGATTTATTTCTGTTCTTTGCCCTTCACCTAATTTTCTGTAAGAACATCCTTAAATTTCTGGGTTAAAGCACGAATGTATGAGATAATTCATAAATTTCTCATGTATTATTGCAGACACAAATTTACTGTTGGCTTAAGGCTATAATGACAAACTAATGAGTAATTATATTTATTTACAACCCACTTATTGCTCTCATTTATTTTTTTTTACTGGCTCTCACACACTCAGTTACAAGCACCTCAATGTACCTATTTCAGTGTACTGCTTCTGTGGATGCGTTAGATTCATCATCGTACATTATTCAGATCTGAATGGGTGACTGTCATCCTGCTGACGATCCAGCTCCAAAGTTTAATAGCTTGGACAAGAATAGCCTCGACTGCATACTGCCGGGATTCAGTGAACTTTTAGGCACACTGTCAATGCTAAAAGTAATATCAGAATTAATGTTTTTTTACAGTTTGTATTGTGTAGTCATCAGACCAATGTATCTCTTACCTGAACTTGCAATATTATGTTCTTCCTTTATATAAGCCCAGCAACGGACCTCTTATTGACATTTTTTGTACAAAGCTTTCTTCTTTACTCAAAAACAGATTTAAACCAAAGAGACTATTTTATGGTTAATAAAATCGGTGTAGCACATGTTCTGCTTCTTTCTGTGTGGCTACATTTGCAAACAATAAAATAATCTGGAAGAAGGACTTTGGCCCACTAAGTAACAGACCTTGTCTTTTTTTCTTTAGCTCAGGTAAGAGGCTGCTCAGGTTCAGGAGTGGCTTCACTCCTGTTACTTACACTTATTTAGCTACCCAGAACGGGGATTAGAACAACTACCTTAGAATCCAGAAAAAACTATCTTAGCAACTCCTTTTTAAACTCCTGTTCTTCCAACCCAGAAATGGAATTAGACCAGACTATACTTATCTAGTAACCCTGAACAGGAGCACCTAGCTTACATTAGATTCTTTTTCTTCTTTTGCTCTTTCCTTTGGTTTATTTTGTTTGTATTTCCTTTTAATTAATGTAAAGCACGTTGTATTGATTTGTTGCCATGCAATTATTGCATAGCAACAATAACTATAACCTTTATAATCAATAATATTTATTCTTATTTATAAAATAAAATTACCTTTACCTTTACATAGTGAATGTGGCTCTTGATGTCCTGATTCCAGTTTCACTCCACTCCTTGTGCCACTCTCACAAAATTTTTACTGGATTTTGCTTCACTGTCCTCTCAAGGGCATAGATATCCATGTTGCTGTTGCACTGTCCACTTAACCTTCACATGTTTAAATACAGCACCCTGTGAAAAGCTAGCTTCTTCCTGAGAAGGATGTTAATGACTGTCTGTTGGACAACTCAGTCAGCAGGAGCACTTGATTAGGCTGCGACATAGAATTTCTCTATTTAAAAAACATATAAATCTATTTTTGTTGGTATTATAAGATTTTAATTACAATACCAATTTTGGATACTCATTATCTGTATGCCATAATAATTTGATTACAAAAAATAAAGAATGAAAAATTCGTTTCACTTCACAAGTGCCATAAAATATTGAGCTTTTTCACAACAGTTTAGGTTTTGAAGTTGTATTTGTATCTACTTGCTTTGTAGCTAGGGATTTGTTAAGGCAATTCTACAAGCTTGAGGGAATTGCTTATTTGTTTTTGAAGCAAGGTTTTGCGAAAATATTATCAGATGTATTTCAGACAGAAGTCATATCACTGTGAATTTGTAAACAAGTGGTGAAAGACTAACATCTTAATTTTAATGGACTGTTTTTGTTGAGTGAAGCAAATAAAACCATTCAAACTACAAAAAATATAACAGAGGAATACAACACTGTATTTCCAGTTTATATACTGTATATATCTACCCCTTCAAAAATATGAAGTTTATCACAATTGCACACTTTTGTGTTACTATACTAAAGTTAAGTTATAGAAGCCATGCAGAATCATCTATGGAGAGATGAGCAATGGAAATAATTATGTTTTATGGATTAAGGCAAGGGTTACAAACATATAAATAATTTAGCAGTTTTCAAGCATGGCAGTGGAAGCAACATACTGTCGGGATAACTGTGTGGATAAAAAGCCACTTTATATTTAAATATGTATTTTGTCTTCTGTTGAATAATAGCAATTAAACAGAAGACTATGGGGTGACTGTGGCTCAGTGAGTAGGCTTGTTGTCTTGTAATCAGAAAGTAAGGCACTTAACCCCAAGTTGCTTACCGATCTGCATATGTGTGAGAGTTTGTGAGTGAACAAACTCACTAGTGTAAAGAACTTTGAAAGGTCAAATTGACTGGAAAAGCACTACACTAGTTCAGTCCATTTACCATTTCGACTGAAAAAATTAAGTGTATATAAAAAAATTATATTTAAAAGCCCAAAATGAATTGTGCAAAAGTGCAAGTAAATGTATGACTGGAACAGTACGACTGTTAGTCAGTTCAATGGAATCCGAACCAGTTACCTGTTTTAAACTCAGCTTAGAGCTGGTGTTAAGATAATAAGACTATGCATTCTTCCAAACAAATGTTTGTCTTGTCAGCATGGAAACCTGATTATGTTATAAAATGTGGGTGCACAAAAAGCAAATAAAAAAAAAAACTATGCACCTAGCGTCACATGCAATGTCTTTTTTTTTTGTTGAAAACTTTATTTTTTAATATATCTAAGATTCTGTATGCTCCACAGTTGAAAAACTGTTAAATTTAGAGAGTTCACAGTCAATAGTATCAACTTATGCATATTTTCTGCTGCATTGTAACTGATTTTTGGTGAAAAGAAAAGACGCGGGTCTGTCATAACACTTACAAAAATGATTCAACTTCACATTGGTTACCTTTCTTTTACTCTCCATGGTCATCTAACAGGACAAATCATCTTGACATTTGTGAAATCAGACTGTGGTACATAGGGTTAATTGGACTGAACCACTTCAAAAATGGAACTAAAATTTAGTAATTATTTTTAATATCTATTTCAGTTTGCAATTTTTAAAAAAAGAGAATTTGTAGGTTTGCTAGTCTTCAATGGTTAGATTACTGAGTCAGACTTTTTGGGTCAAGAATAGGGTAGCAAAAAGATCATGCTCCCCTATTTTCAAAAATGAGAAGGATGTAACTGGTCAACTTGCTGCAGAGTCCAGGCACTCATGATGGCCGTTCAAGAAAAACAAAAGTAATTTTTTTAATATAAGAAGTAAAAGTAAAACAATAATACTTGCAACTGTTTTTCAGGGTCAAAGTCATATTTACATTATTAATAATTTTATCTTCTTTATGAGGTAGGTGTTCATTTATTGGGGAAAGATGTAGGAAAACAAACACGATCTGGGCAAACAACAGATATGGGCAACAGATGTAATATTGGTTTTCAGGAGGGTAAATGCTAACATATCCTTTGTAAAGTGGCTAGTTGTGCACATAAATGCAATTCTTTACACTCAAAACTTTTTAGGGACACTGTTCAGGTGGATATCAGTGACAAGCTATTGATTATTAGCTGCACAACCTTTTCAAAGTCAACACAATTATTTCATTGTGAGAATTAATGCTATCTCTTCGCAGGATGAGTGAAAGCACGTCTACCCGAAGCTTTAGACCAGGCAAAGATCTTTCAACACAAGCAAATTCCTCTTCATGAGAAAATGCAGATCTAATCCAGTTTCCAGGTAACACATGTTGAAGAGACAGTTGTGTTACCCACAGACATGTGGGTTGCATGACCAGACAGCTGACAGAGCGAAGCAAATTACTCTGCGTATAGTTGCAAAGTCATGTGTAAAAAAAAATCAGTCACACACTTTTCCAGTTCTTTATGCAAGCAAATGCTGAATACAGTTTTTCTTCTTTTGGCCATAACATGTTTAATCCCATGAGAACACAGAAAACAGATGACATCTAAGAAAATGAAGATGATCCCTCAATATCCATCCATCCATCCATTTTCTAACACCCTTGTCCCTGCTGGTGCCTATCTCCAGCTAACGTTCTGGGCGAGAGGCGGGGTACACCCTGGACAGGTCGATCCCTCAATATCAACCAATGTATTGTTCAACAAATGCCTTTTAACTTACATAGAAAAAGGTACATAAAATGTCACTGTGAAAAGAAAGACAATTAATGGACATATATATTTCTGGAAAAATAACACTGATTTGAGAGTAGGATATTGTCTTCTTCTAAATATATTAGATAGCACTGCATCATGTTGTAGAAATCACAGAACTTGCATGCTTAAAAAGTACCCTGTATTTCTTGTAATAGATTATTTAAAAGAGGGGGGAGTAATGCTTAATTTATGCCTACAAGTGTTGACTTCCGTTGACAATTAATAAAACACTGATATTTAAGGTCAGAGGTTTTCAAATTGTGGGAGACGTAGCTGCCCCTTCAGGGAGTAAATAAACAACTGCGCCTGCCCCAAGTACATTATCGCTCTTATTTCAACTTTTTGCTATTGCTATGGTTTATGGGCCATTCTTACATGTTTCACTGATTGTGGGGGGTTTACCTGCTTTAGTTATGTAGTGCCAGATGATATGATGCTTTAGTTGAGTTTTTCATTTTGCAGTATCAAAAGTATGGTCTATGACCACAGTTCATTTAGCCTCCTGGAAAGAAAAAACAGCTGGGGCTCTGCAGGCCACACAGTGGAGCATCTTCGAATCCAGCCCATGAAAATCCCAAATTTAAATAATCACAGTCACACTTTCTTCTGTTTATAATTTTGCTTTCCCCAGACTTTGTCACATTACTCATTGTAGCGTTTCATACTAAAAATCTATGTTATTGTCAACCACAGTCCACACTTCGAAAATCCCTGTCATAGGTCATAACCAGCATTATTTCTAACTTTTATGTAAAAAGACTTTTACATATTTGTTAAAATTATCATTACAGAGTAACAGTATAATATCTCCTCTGCCTTCTCCCAGTGCTCCCAGTACCACCTACAGAAATATACCACTCAGTCAGAAACAACCAATCAGAGCCAGGAGGAGGGTTTTAGCACTGCCAATCATGCTCATGCTCACCCCCTATCGCTTGCTCTTTGCTAGGCTACCGCTGGTTCACTACAACATAGCCTGCCACCAATGCTAAAGCTAGTTAGCATAGCCGCCTATGACAGCAGATAAACCGTTTTCCTGTAACGATAAGTTGTTTTTTGCAAATGTGTTTTGACCCTTTGGAATAACCTGTTGTATTCAAGTATGGGTGTGGGTTCTGATTCTAGGTGAAGTTATTTTGGGTTGTGTCTTTGGGTACATAGTTACATTTTTGTCTTGTCGTGAAACTTGAGGGAATCACTTTGAGGATGTGCCTTTTTCTTAGTTGGCTCCCTCTGAGTCAGCATTGATGTTTAAATTGGCTTCACTGTGGGCAGTGTTTCAGAAATCCTGAACATCATACACTAATGCAAATTTTATTTTATTTAATGGTCATAGTTTGGGTCACTGGGAGCACTGTCAATTTAACCCTACTTTTGGGAGTGTCAACAGAACAATGGACACACTTCAAAACCTCTTTTGAAAAGGACAACATTAGGCTAACATCCCCTTTAGAGTAGGAAATTACTTTAAAAGCCCAAATCCACAAATATCCTACCAGAATATCACCTTGAATAAAACCTTGTTGATGGCGCTCTTGCACACTGCAGTGGGATGTTAAAAAAATTATTAATATGTATATTATAGCCCGTCTCTACAATTTTCACAATGTATGGATAACAGAAAATGTACCTGTTATATTCAGCAGTTAACCATCAGTGTGTGAATGTGTGCACTTCACACTACGGAGTGTAGAGTGAAGTGCTTTGGGGTTCTCTTGACTAGAAAAAGCGCTATAGGATTAACTAAAATGACATTCATGAACATGAGTGTATGAAAACTTCTGACCCGAGCAATAGTTGACATGTTAATTTTGGTGTGACATAATAAGTAAAAACCAGAAAAAAACAAAAACATTTAACCAACATGTTTACAGGTCCAGTCACAAGACAAAAACCTATTTAAAAAAATCAAGCAATGAGTTGTCCATAAACTCAATAAATGTTAGAACACTTTTTCATAGTATTTGGGCACTTTTTAAAAGTTTTTTGCATGGCAGAAAAATATATATACATTGATTTATAAGTATTATATGTCGAAGAGGAATCATACAGTATTTTAATTTGAAATATTTGAAATATTAATATATTGCACTGTGTATAAAACTTAGAAACCTTTCAAACTGAAGATGAGCATAAATATTTCTCTTTTTTGAAACATTCTAAATGCCATTTCTAAGTAGGAATGACAGGCATCAGCCAACAGCAGCAGCTCTGTGGTTTGTTTAGTCAGTGTTAAATCCCCTTACATGAAATTGTGCTTTTTTTGTCCTAAAAAAGTGGCTTGAATTTAGGAATTTATTCTGTTACTATGGCAATTAGAATAAACTCTTTACCAAACCAAGTAGTTGACAGAAGAGTAAAGTCAGTAGCATACATAGCATTTGTCAGCTTTTGCTTGTTATAATAGTTCCTTTAAAACTCAAACAATGCATACCAAATGAGGAACTATGAAGATTCTTTTGGGTCAGCTCTCCCAGTGGTTCAAAGACATTACACACAGAAACACACTGTGACTGTATTTAGGACAGCACAGCAATGAGAAAAGAGTTGAACAAAGTAACACAGAACTGCGCTATGTTTGCCAGTAGATGTAACATTTCAGTGGCTTCCAAGCTCTTCTTTTGCAAACTAGAAGCACTATGTCTTTACCTTTATGTGGCAGAGATGTTGTATTAATACTGACAGAAACAGGAAACAAAAATTTCTCTTATTTTAAAATAAAAGAAATGCAAGCAAGATTTTCTTATCACATGCAAGCTGCTCTCAGACATTTGAGCTTTTTAAAGTTAGACAGATTTTCTCAATGGGAGTGAGTGGAAGCTTAAAAAATGCAGACTTACAACATCTTAAAATGAGAATATTGGTGCATCCACAATAAACTCATGGTGTGCTTTCAGGGCTTCCAGCTTTAGTTTACTTTAAACCATAAAACTTGAACTCACGTGAAATAACAGTTTGGTGATCCTTGTGGTTATAAAAAGCCCCCAAACTCTAAGAGTAGTTATAGTTATTTTAAATGTGTGCCTCTGTATGAATAATATATTTGTCTACAAAACCAATCTATACCAAAGATTGATGCTCTTATGGAGAAATATTGCATGTGTTGGAATCTGGAGACAAAGTCTGTTGTCTCAAATTACTGCAGAGTAAATAAATGGCCATTGATTAAAAGAAGCATTGTCTGCTCCAGTCTTTGCTGGACTTCTTGGCTGATGTAACGCTTCAGTCAGAAAGTCAATCAGCGATTGGAAGCTCCTCGAGAGCAGCAGCTAAGCCATTGTTCTCTCCCCTGTCACTTGAATCTCTTTCCTCCATCTTTTCATCCTGACTTAGTGGATTCAACTCCGACAGGCAGTCCAGGGGGTCAAAAGTTTGCGTTTTAGGTTCGGGGCTTAGAAGTGGGAGCTGAGGCAAAAGTGGTTCATCTCGAAGCTTGGTGTTTAGCTCCTTGGCGCTGCAGGTGGGAGTGTTGGTCTCATAGACGTCATGGAAGTTGTTGTAGTCTACTTCGTAGAAGCCCTTTTCCAAAGATAAAACAGGTGTGAAGCGGTAGCCCCATAACACCTCTGTATCCAGGTAGGAACTCCGAGCCTGACATGTCATTCCTGCAACAGATATGGACAGGAATGAGTGCAGCCGCATGCACATATTACAATTTTACACACTTAATCCTTGCAAGGTCATGAAGAACTAGTAGCTATTGCAACTGATTATGCATGTACAGACTCACACCTAAGTGCAACTTAGGTGAGTTAAAGGGGTCCCACATGTTGTTATGCACCATCAAGAAACTTCTATGTATTTATTCCTAATTTTTATACAGAGAGGATTTTATTTTCAGATTTGATCGCTCAATTCAAAAATATAATTCCAATATAGTTCCAATCAGTGAATGCACCATACAATAAACTACACATTACATGTTTAAGGGAAATCTGAACGTTAGCTGTTTTAAGTATTAGTGAGGTAACTAAAAAAGATGTCTGCTAAACAGAGATATTTTCTACAGCATTTAGAGACATGTCGGTGTCTAATTCAGACTGCAAGAGAGAAAGATAACAACTGTGCAGTCTAATTTTATTCAGCCTCCATGAGTCAATACTTTGTGGAATTACCTTTTTCTATGGTGACATCTTCTTTCAGGGCATGCCAGCTTTGCACACCTAGAGGCCTGTATCTCATCATTTGTCCAAGTAATGTTAAAAATACAGTACACTAGAATTTTTCACAATTATTGGTTACAGTATATGAAGGATACAATTATGTATTTTCCTAAAAAGCAAAATTTAATGCGATTTCAAATGATATAGTTCCCAAAAGAAAACTAATTGCAATAGAATTCACGCTTAATGCATTCATAATGCTGAAACAATTAAGATCAGATTATAGCACAGAGTTAATTAGCAAATAATAAAAGAGTCAAAGTTTTTCCATCATGGGATTGATACATTACAGTTATATTTCAGTAAAATACTTTTTGAAAACTTAGCTTTTTGTCTCTTCTCAATGTGTCCTTTTCCATGAAAAGATGGCAAAGTATTCTAACTTACAAATAAACAAAGAGCCTCTTGTTTTCGCAACAATAGCGTGGATGTTTTATGAATTCTGAGAAATGGCTTAAACAAGTCTTATTTTCTGTATAAATAATTTTACTACGGGCAAAAACCTAAGCCCTCCATCTCAAGTTTGGAAGCATCAAATAATGAAAACAAAAAAACTGTTGCCGGCAACACATATAGCACATAACTTGGCCGCAGGCGGAGCATAATACTTCTACAACAAACTGCAGCCTAGTCACATATTTTTCAGAACATAGTTTTAGTTTCACTGCAGTTAAACAACTTCTTTCTTCAATCCTAAAGTTGAGTATGTTGTCTGTTAAATTCTGTACCAAATCTGGCTTGTTAAAAAAATAACACACATTGGATGAGATACACTGCTGCACTGGAAATCCGTGAATCAACTGTGGAGATGTATTGTTTTTCATTTGACTTAATCAAATGAAGAGGAGTTAGGAATATAGCAGAAACACAATAAAATATGTAAGAAAGGAATATTTTACTATGAAAATAAGAAAAATCTTTTACTCCCTATATGCAAACATTTGCTGCGAAAAGGTGTTAGTGAAATAAGTGGTTGGCAGATAGCAAAGATTGTTTTGCAAACCCTGAAGACCAAAAGGGAAATTGTTAGTGTTAAATTGTTAAATTGTTAAATTCATGGATTTAGATTAGTGGGATCATTTTTTATCTTGTATTTAAAATGCCTGCAATTTTATAACAATATCTTTGCACTGATTTATTTTAGTCAATTTCCAGATATAAAATAAAATAAAAAAAATACATAAATTTTATATAAGAAGCATTTATGCTTCTTTATTGTAGAAGAATTTTGAAAGTTTATTCTCTTTCAATTTTGTTTTACCCCTCTAGGGCATCTTTTGTGGGCTCTAGTGTCCCTTAAATGAAAGTAGGCTGACAGGAAAGGGGGGAAGACATGCGACAAATATCGTCAGGTCCAGGAGTTGAACCCACGACGGCCGCGTCGAGGACACAAGGCCTCCAAACATGGGTCGCGCTGTCCCCTACGCCACCACGGCACGCCCTTCTCTTTCATTTTTACCTCATAGACTACCATCTTCCTTAGATAGAAGCAAAGATGGAAGTGAAAATATTTAATTGAGACCACATCCATTGTCAACTGACATTATGTACAATGAGAACAAATCACTTTTGCCACCACAAAAGTGTGTATGTGCTTAGTAGTTGTTGTCAACTTCTAGAAGGTCTAAATGGGTTTTAACGTGCAATCTGAGAATGTGTATCCTGTCTTGTTTTGGGCTGGCATCCATCATCAGGGGTCACTGAGCGAGACCCTGAATAGGTCAATAGTCCTTCACAGAGCAAAACAGAGACTCAGAAGACAAACAACCCAGCATGATGTACACACTCATACCCAAGGGCAGTTTAGGAATGAGTATACAGATATATATATATTTGGGTCAGGTAAAGGTCTAATACTTTAACAACTCTATAACAAAATGGTTGTGATGGAAAACTCTTCATTTTAACCAAGTTTACATTTTTATGGCATATTCTCTAAATACAAAGTTCCATATAACAGTGAAAAAATTAGGTATTTAGGAATTCATGTTTGTCTGTTGCCTTGCAGTCAAGGAGAGTGAAAGCTCGGTAAAATGAAAGGTGAGAGCATGCCTGAGTCAAGCGCTCAACGGCATGAGAAAGCAGAAAAAGAAAGGACATAATTCTAACAAAAATATTACAGAGAACAAAGAGACCAGACCTCAGACTTTGCATTCTTGCCACAAGATCCTTGGCAAAATTTTTTTTAACTATGTTGATTGATCAGTATGGGATGTCTAACAACAATATGTAGTCATATCCTCAGGATACCTGTCAAAACTCCTGTTTTGCTCCTCCCAGTCTGACGGTAGCACCGACGACATTTCCCATATTCTCAAGTCAAAAACTTGACAGGTATGATCCTGAAGATATCTAAAGTCACATTTTTCACTTGGGAAGGTCCCTTGCTGGTCCCATTTACCTAACCACTTGAGATTAAGTCAAATGGAAAACAGTCAATCTCACCCGATATCCAAAACAAAGACTTTTCACTGGGCTGCATGGCTTGGCGGAATAGTGTAGGCAGATGTCACATTGTAGCCATATGTTTAGCTTTAATTTACACATATATCATGTGATCTGCACCAAATTCAGCATATTTATGCAAATATTCAGTGGGCAGGGCCTAGTTCCTCTACAGTACCTGATCGAAGCATTAAAATAATCAGCTCCAAGTCACGCTTTGATTGAGTATTATGAAATTTGGAACATATATAGCGTTTTATGATCTACAAAAAAGTCTCTTGGAATCGTTTCCCAATTAGCTCGAGTTCTCAGAATAAATTTCAACCAGTATGATGTCATTTTCTGCACTATTTTTGAACTGCAGTTTGCCTGTGGTTGCAGTTTGGCAATGGCAGTAAAGGCCATTCAGTCTGTATTGGCCACAATTCAAATATTGAGAAATTAAAGTTGGAACAACAGGAATATGTTGTGGTTCGGCAATTCTCTTTGCATTGGGAGGTAATTATTTACAGTGTAAGCAATGTCCAGAAAGCATCCAGTCCCTCTGTACGAAGCAAAGAGTAGAATAAGGGGCTTTGGTTTAACCAAACCAGTTAGCTTTGGTTTATACCAAGTTAACTAAAGGTTCAAAAGGGTCACACTAACACTGTAATATTCTATGGGGTATTTATCAAGTGATATTCTGAAGAGCTTTCATGGTTTTTTTGGGGAAGGTTTCAGCATTTTTTATTACTGAGTCACAAATTATAATTTCTTGTACTAAACTATCTTTCAGAGAAATGTTTTATTTTCTCACTATCTTAGCTATGAATCCTTCAAAAGACAAAGAAAAGAAGGAACAGGACTAAATGAGTTTACCATTGTTGATTCTACACACAACAAACCAAATGAGCAAATGAGCAATTATCAACTGTTGTGTTGCGCTCCTTGCTAGGATGTTGCAAAAACATGTGTTTTCTGATTTAGGTGGATATCCAAGAACAAAGTAATTTTTTTGCAGAGCTATGAGCTGAAAACTTGACATATCTCTGTATTGTGTTCAATGCACCCTAAAAATTTGAATAACACAAAAGAAAATCAAGTGGACTGCTTGAGCATTCTGCGTTTAGACAGCTGTCCATGTGGGAGAGAGCAACTGAAGCACAAATCATTAAAAATGACAACATTCAAAGCATATTACTATGTTATAGAACAGGGCACCGTTCTGTAATGACGCGATAGCCATGCCCAATTCTTCCTATAGATTCTCTCTGCAGATCATTAACTGGCACTGGAATTTTATGCCAGTTCTTCTGTCAATAAAACTTTATTATCCTTGTCAGTGTAGAAATATATATATATATATATATATATATATTTTTTTTTTTACTGGGATTGTCTTTCAGTATTCTCATTACTTAACTATGGATTCTAGTCCTCTGACTGCTCACAGCAGCAGCTCCTGGTCATACTTCCTTGTAAATGTAACCAGCCAGGACCTCAGAATTTACCCAAAACAAAAACCTGTAGTGTGGGTAGCTACACTTTATTCATTTTGAAATAAACAATATCAAAGACAAAATATTTAAGTAGCAATAATGTGGATGAGGGCTGCTGAGAGCACAAGGAAACACTTGAAATGCTTTTGCAGGTTTTAGTTTTAAGTCCCATTTAAGAAAATTACACGGAATCCTTTTGATTGAAGAGCAGTCATCAGCTTATGAAATACCAAATCCTCAATAAAACTTTTATTGTTATTGAACTAAATGTCTTAGTATTTTTGATGCTTCAAGAAAAGTCAATTAGCCTTTCATCATTTTATAAATTACAACATTAAATCTGTAGAACACCTTTATTTCCTCTCCATTTCCTCTATTCATCCATCCATTACTAATGTCACTTCGTACTCTTTATCTTTGTAAACAAAATATATTATTAATTCTTGGCATATCCTCCAATTCTACTTTTTCATTTGTTTCCTTCTTCATACCTGTGGCTTCAACCATGCCCTCAAGGATAACGACGATTTCGAATTCTTCTTTCTCCATTTGCGCCATGGACATTTCCCAGAAGGGGCTCTTTTCATTGATCTCATGAGAAATGATGAGTGGCGACACCAGGAACAACCGATCATCCCCTGTGTCAAAGCCGATATTTATGTCAGTCTGGTTGAGTGGGATGAACTCCCCCTCTTTGGTCTGCTGTGAGCGGATGAGCTTTGCTCTAATTGACGCCTCCACAATGTGAGAGTTCCTCAAGTCCCCCACTCGAAACATCAGGCACATCTTGTTGTCCCGCACCGATATGACAGCATTGGTTGAAAACATGAGCGTCTCGGCGCGGTTCTTTGGCTGTGAAATCTTGACAAACATGCACCCCACCATAATTGCGTTAACAATGGATCCCAAGATGGCTTGCACCAAGAGCAGTACAATACCTTCAGGGCATCGTTCTGTGATGACTCGATAGCCATACCCAATGGTGGTTTCTGTCTCAATAGAGAAGAGGAAAGCTGAGACAAAACTGTTGAGGTTTTCCACACATGGGGTCCAGCCCTCTTCATCTCCATGCACTAGATCTCCACGAACCAGTGCAATAAGCCACCAGAGAAACCCAAAGAAAAGCCAGTTGACCACATAAACCAAGGTAAAAATTAATAGACTGAAGCGCCACCGCAGATCCACCAGAGTTGTAAATAAGTCACTGAGGTAACGATAGGTCTCTTGCACATTTCCGTGATGAACGTTGCACTTGCCATCCTTCTGCACATACCGCTGACGTGGCTTTTTTACAGGTTCTGAAATCAAGTGGGTTCGCTCGGTTGAGATCTGAGGCTCCCGCAGATGTTTCGGGAGTTTCTTAACCTAGGATGGACAAAAAAAGAGAGAGAAAAAGACAGAGGGTAAACAAAATAAGCATGCACATACAGCTTGAAAGAAGTTCTTACTGAACATTTACTTATTTTCCTGTACAAATTTACTTTATAGCCTTTATGTTTTATAAGTATATGGTTCTCAAACTATAGTACATGCACTATAGGTAGTTGTTGTGCTGCCTGAAATCTCAACCTTCATGTAAAAAAAAAAAAACATAATTAAATGTTGCTAATGTTCTTTTTGTGGCACAACAATTTTTTACCTGTTTCAGTCTATATTTTAAAAATGTCACTCAAGATAATGAAATTCCTGAAAATGCATACAGATTAAGGTGCTTTTTATAATAAAAAGGTTTTAGAAGCATTGGGGTAAAGTTTTAGAAGTGAACTTGTTTTATGGGATTTACTCAGATACTAGAAAAACCAACACACATTACATCTGGTTGTCTGGCAGCGACACCAATGCAATCAATAGCTGCATCATAAAGTTGCCTCATGTGGTCTGGTTGCCACTGACATTGCAGGTGCCAGTCTATGTGTGCATATGGACCAGACCCGAACAGAAACAAAGACTAAGGACAAAAGAGCACAAGGACACCAGGGTCTTTGTCTGTGCTGGCCCTGCTCCAGCAAGGCGGTCTGGCTCCACAGCTGTGTCCTGTCTCCCTCTGTGTCCCTTGTGTTCTCTCCTTTTGCACTCTAAGGGACGCTAGCTTGAGCAGATTTTCCATCCTTTTCTAACAGACCCTTATGTTATCATTGACACAAGCTGCTTTTATTAGCATCCACACATTGTTGTTGCATAGAATGTCATTTTCCACAAGGGTTAAATGAAAATAGCACTACAGCTTCACACTTCGGTGATGTATTTCAACAAAGGCTGACCTTACTTTGCTTTTGAGTCACACAAGCATATAGCAGCGAAGTAATTACAAGCAAACATCAAGACAAAGCCATGTGCAGCTTTCAAACAAACCTATGACCTGTGACAAAGTGGAATTTTCAAATATGATGTGTAGTTGTCTCAATATACATTGCTGCTAACTGGACACATGCAGTCTATAGTTGTCCAGTATTATGCTGATATCATTGAGAGATTTTCATCCTGTTGTGTTCATGCTGGTCTTTACGAGCTTTCCACTCTCAGTTTAGCTGGCAAAGAAATTCATCAAAAGCACTACAATATCCTTGCAGTGCCTTTGATTATAGAGCCTACAATTAAAGTCTGCTAGACAGGTTTATTAAAGGTAGTATCATTGATGTGTCAGGGGAACTTTCACTGCTCTCCTATGTTTAATTATGCACTTTTAGTCAGATGTGGCTGTACTGTAATGTTTTTCTTCATATTGATTTGAGGTCATCCTTGTTTAAGGAACATATCAATGAAGAACTGAAAGACGATGCTTATTGACCTGAAGGAACTTGATCAGTTTGGATGAAATGTTATTAAAGCATATGATCACAAGGTAAAAGTTATAAATATAGTGCCAATGAGTTCACTGCTTGCAACTTTTTAACTTACCCTAAGAGGGGGCAGGACATTTTGAGCTGTGGCAGCATGTGCTGATATTACAGTAAACAATCAGTTAAGCTTGAATGGTCCAACCTTAACCCTTGTGTTGTCTTGCGGGTCAAAAGTGACCCATTAGCATGTTTAGCTGTAGAAAAAATACCCTAAACAATCTTTTTCCGACTTGAATTTTCATGACTTTTCCTAAATTGACCCCGTCATTAGAAAAAGAGATACTTTGTTTTTGTTTATATTTCCATGTGGGCTGTACACCACTAGGGTACAAGGATTGTCTTATGGGTCCTTTTTGACCCGTTAATTATACAAGCATTTAAACACCAGAAAAAGAGTTGAAAGGTCACACACAAACTCTCTCTAATATATATACACACACACGCCACCCCACCCACACCCACCTGTCCCCCTTCCCCCCAACACACACACACAGACACACACCTGCACACGCCTATCAAAGAAACTGGATTGATGTTCGAATTGAACTTGCATTTGACCTGCACTTGCACTCTCAATCAGCAGCTAACCCCTCACACAAGTTTCCAAACGCAACAAAAAGCAATCTCAGACATAATGAAAACAAATTAGGTATAGAGGATATGAAGGTGTGTGAATCTGAGTATTGCTAGCTGTTCCTTGCTGAAGCCATGTGTAGACGTTTCACTGCCCAACAGGTGTTACGTTGTATGTTTGCACCTATTGTCCTACAGGGGACCTTGAGCATAAGAAGTTGAAAATCTTATGTTGAACAAATTCTTGAACTGAAGATGTTCAACGTAGGAGCATCTTTATATGGTGAAGAACATCTTCACGCTATGAAGATTTTCTTGAACATCTGGAGTTGAACATTTTGTGTTCTCTGTGGGGAGTTAAGCATAGGATGTTCCTCGTCTTAAGTTCAATGTGGGGTGGGAAGGATAGGATGTGTTTCGGCTTATGTTGAAGATGCTCAACATAAGAACATCTTATAAGTTCAACACCTTATGTTGAACAAAAGATGTTCTTCATCTTGTGTTGAGGATGTTCAGCATAAGAACATCTTCACGAGATGAACATCATCTCATATAGATCTTCTTCTTATGTTCTATACCTTATTTTGAGCAGAAGATGTTTTTCATCTTGTGCTGAACATCTCATATAATCATGAGACACAACATAAGAGCTGATGTTAAATTGTTCACAAAATCAAGCTACATCTTGTTTTGTTGTGTTACGAGAGGTATTTTTATAATTCACTTCCTAAAAAATATTAAGGAATGAACAGTTGACAAAAAAGTTCCAAATTGTTGACTTTTTGTTCCCTTTCAGTATAATTAATTCAGAAGTAATAACTTCACATTTATAAAATTACAATAATAAACATTCACTGTGTAAAAGAAAACTGGTAGAAAACACTTGGTTTGTGGTAAAAAGAAAAATAGTATTGATCGTCTTTCTGTATTGTATAACAAAAATACATGTTAAAAAATTTATTAAATTGAGTTGAATTGATAAATAACAGATTATTTCATCATGCAAAATAGATTTTGGATTTAAAATTTAATTAATCTGCTTTATTTTGGGGTTTTTGTTAGGGCGGGTCATTTTTGACCCGTAGGATAAAGGGAGTAAACACAATGTTAGGATTGCACAAGGGTTAAGAAACATCTGTCATACTTTCATATAGTGAAAGTGTGACATTATGGCAATATACAAGCAGCATGCCCCACAATTTAAAGTGTTTTTAAAGCTTGTAGCTTGTGTAGAAAGCTATTCTTTTGCATCGCTCATGAAAACAAGCTCATTCATTTCATCTTGTATGGTCTAATTGAGTCATGGAAGTACTGTCTCAACCAGTACTGCCTTTTGTAGTCAGTACCTGGGGTCGATGGTCCATAAACAAATTAATTAGCAGCCTCAGAATGGCAGCAGTAAGTGGAAGTTTGTTTTTTTCTTTCCTTTTCCTTATTGAGCTTTTTTTTTTTTGTCAGGCTTGAGTAGCCGCCAAAAGTTCCAGTCAGCCGGGGAATGAGTGCAGATAACAAGCATGACTTCACCATCTGTTATAGGCAAGTGTTGGTTGTCTTTATCATTCTCAGTGCTAGCAAAACTGAATTATGTATTGATCTCAGTATTGAGGAAATGTAATTATATTTTGTTTGTCAGCACTTCTCAAAAACAGAAACAAATCTTTACAGCACACCAGTTGCACATTTAATAGCCATTTTACTTTGCCTTCTGTTAAGCTTCTGCAACAATTGCCAGCCTGGTTCCCTTTCCTCTTATTTTTCTCCGTCTTATTTACTGCAGTTTAGCAAACATCAACTTTTCAGAGAAAAACGGTGGATTTGCAGTTTACCTGAGCAGGTGTTACACCTATCTCCATGTTGTGGTCCATGAGGACTCGGGAATCTCCTGCCATCCTCAGCTGAAGCACACCTGTGGAATATCAAATAGGTTAATTACCTTAGATGTGAACTTTTCTAGATTGTAGTATTTCTGAAAATATAATTACAAATATATATATAATTGTGTGTGTATAATTACTTTTATAAGTTTTTTTTGCTTAATTTTATTTAAACCAACACAGAGAACAAAATAAAAATTTTAATTTAAGTCTTATCAAATAATTTTTCTGACTGGATATTTATCTCTTTGACCTTTTTGCCAATCGGCCAACACTTTTCATTTGTTGCCTTGCAAAAAGATGGGCCTAGTTTCCATGAGTATTTTTTATTTTGTTTTGTTTTGTGGCATTTGAAGATTTTGTCTGTGTTGCACGGATTCTCCCCAGATTCTTCCCACAGTCCAAAATCAGACACATTAGGTTAATTGGTTACTATAAATAACCCAAAAAATGTCAATGTGTTGGAGGACAGACAAGAGACAAATTTAGCAAAATCTGTCTCTTTGGCGCCCTTAATGCATTTTGCATAAGGGTGCTCTTTGTATCTCCCTCCAATGAAAGCTGGCACCACTGCACCTGCAACTGTGTAAGGGATAAGCCAGAATATTCATTTTACTTGTTTGTATAACTTATAGGTTATTATTTTGTCCCAAACCTTAGTGTCCTTACTATGAGACGTTAAACATGTTTACATCTTATTTCAGTGAAAAACCAAGTTACTATAGAGTCAGTTTAATAATTAGGGTTGGATTTAATGAATATGTAAAAAAAAAAATCTGCAGTGTTTAGAAGATACTGAGTAATAAAAGATACAGAAGCCACCTCTGACACACCCTGACAGGATTCTGTTGTGCATTTTCCTGAGAGTGTGAATTCACTTTGGCTACATTTACAAAGCAAGCAAATGTGACCCAAATCCACCATCTTTGCCCATATGTGACCTATATCTGGCTGTTAGAACAGCCCAATTTCGATCTTTTCACCAACCAAAAACGTCCAATCTGTGCCACTTCCATATGTGGTTTTAATTTGAATACATATCTGATTGTTTTCAAAGTTTCTGCCATCTGAAGGGCCATGTCACAATCTATTCGGTTTATACGTCATTGATATGAGACATGCGTCATAGTTCTGTACCAGAAGAAGTCAGATGCATTAAAATGAGGACATAAACAATGGTAAACATTATGTTTATGATATTTTGCATCCCATAACAATCAGACCAATCCTCTGACAATACTGATGGCTTCCATTGCTGAATAAACTTTAAAATTGATCTATAAACGGCTGCATCCATTATTACTTTACTAAACGTGTTGGTGTGTTTGACATCAGCATTCTTCTGCTGCTTATGCTGGGTCACTTTGGGGACAAATCTTTCACACAGAAGTCTCGTCGTGGTCTGGTTTAATTAGCAGTGTGAACGATCACATAAAAAAAAACACACAAACAAACAAAAAAAAAACGGATTTCAGCAAAAAAAAATTGTAATTGAGCGTCGATACTGTGTGAATGTAGCCTTTTGGAGAGGATCTTTGCTGGAGAGCTCTGCTGGCCTGCACACCTGGGGTTAATCACCTCATCAGGACTCTGGTGAATATAGGAGCTGCAGGACCTTCACTCCTTGCTGGATGATTAACTTTGATGGTAGACTCTAGCTCTTCAAAACTTCTTGTGACCTTATGCATTTTTTTCTGTGAGTTTTGGGATGTTTTTGTGAGAGTATATGAGTCTTGAGTCATGCAGTCTTTATACTTCAGAGGTTTAATTATGTTCCCCTGCCATCTCAAGATTCTCCTGTTGAACAATCCGCAGCAGCTTTGTTGCCCTCAGCTCCTCGCCTGACTGTCCAGCAACAAGCGCTCTACCATCAGACGACCACAGCGCCTTCCGAACTCCCCTCAGGAATGCATGCTTTCTCACACCAGAACCTGACTTGCCCCTCCAAACGCTTGCTTACTGCCTCTCTGTTCATGATTCCTAAAATAACTTCCCTCTCTTCCCTCTGGATGACCCCAACTTGTCCAGAGTGACCCCAACTGTTGCCCATTACAATTTGTTTGTGACTAAAACGTTCCACTGATATCTCTAGGGTGACTCTGCATGTGGGCCAGAAAACTACCAGCCACTATCTCATACATAGCCTGTTTTCTTGAGCTTCACCTCTGAAATCTCCATAACCAGCAATGCCTCCATTTGTGTTTGAGAACAAAAATGGAGGCATGCATAGTTTGCGAACTATGTGTGCTCGTATAGCACAATCAATTCGATGTGTCATTTATGCACCAAATTAGTTACAGTACAAAAAAAACTAAGCCACATAGTCTTAAATATCTGTCCAAAGATGAGCTATATCTGTTACAGGAATTTACTTATTCTCAGCAGGTGTGAGAATAATTGAGGTTTGGCATTTTTTCATTATTTCAAAAGAAGGTGAAAGTACTTTTATAAAAACAAGTTGCCTTGGCATAAAACAGTTTTAACAAAGTTTCCAGATGGATTTGTTTTTGATTCTGGAAATGCCATTAACCACAGACATAGTTCTCAATTACCACCCTCAAACTGGAGGACAGAGGAGTTGAGGATCTGCTAAAATGTCCTCTGAAGTCCAATGATTTTGAGCCTTCTGGGATATGTGCACCTTATGCACATATCCCAGAATGTGAATATTGTGTCCCAATTTAAACATGCTCTTGTAAAGGAATACTGAGTTTGTTAGCTAGAATTAGCCAACAAACTACAATTATTAGCTAGATTAGAATATCTAGAACCTCTATTGACAGGTTCTAGGTTTCAGGTTATTGGTGATTATCTTGGTCCACTCATTTGGGATAAACACCAAATTTTAAATTAATCTCTGTTACTGATTCTTAACTCCAACACTCCTTTGCCACACTCACTGGAATTATGCACCATGCCTCTGTTTACGTTAACTTCCTACAAAACATTTAATTTCAAAAGACTTTGTTGCCAATTAATAGGTCTATGCAGTTATATGAAAAACTGAGTATTTAGGCAGAGATTTTACCTTGGACTGTATCGTTTCACTAGAAATAAAATCACCCTTAAACATCAAGAAGACTTGATCATGTTAAATGGCATATGGAGGATGAATGAATCCACAGTGTTAGAAAATAGTAGCTCAAACATATTCTTCATAATGCCCCGCCTGCCCTGACAGATCAATTACCAAAGTGTGCTATGCTGCTAGTCTGGTTAATGAGCTTCACACATAAGTTGCAAAATGTTTACATTGAAAATGTCAAAATAATCACTGACAATTTGCTGTACCTGCCTACATTTAGAATGCACTAGTTCCCTAACAAGCTCTGGAATTATCCTTCTCGTGTTTGGATGTCTCATTAGACACGGCTAGGACTTTTGTTACCAAATCCTAACCTCACAAGGGAGGTAAAAAAATGGATTTACCTCAAAATCTTTGTAGTAAAACACCCACACAACATGAAAATAATGAACCAAAGATGTCCAAATTTAAGCTCGTTATGACATATCACGGTACTCTGCATTACCTAAGTATTGCATCACATGGGAGATGACCTGGCATCCACTGCTGGCTAATTTGCTGCGATGATGAGGCAGGCTCAGCTGCACTGTTTTTAATGATGTAATATTCCCAAAGCACAGGCTCCTCATTGGCAGCCTTGTCAGTCCTTTCAAGTACATGTGCACAGATACAGACGCAAAAGTCTCTGTACACCTCTCACTCAGCGACAGCAATTACTGTAGACGTAAATATTAATAATCTCTCTTGCTGAGAATACAGGTGCTTTACATTTAGAGTTGCATGAAATCATGAGTCTGGATATTGTCTTTGTGGTTGTTTTTAGCTCTGATGGAGCGATGAGATGTGCTGACAATTTTCTCTGTAGTGGGATTATTTCTTTTCTATTTTTTTTTCTTAAAGTGTATTTTTAGACACCTTTCATGTGTAACAACAGAAGTAAAAAGGGTCATCTAATTCATGTGATTTTTTATTTTTTATTTTTTTATAAATGAAACTAATATAAAGTGAGGAGGTATGAGTGCATGTGTCTGAAGGTGTCAGATAAAACCCTAATTTTAGCATCTGAACACCTCCGGAGCCCCTCAAGAGGTGATTAATTTAGAGAGCTCCTGGACTCTGTGTTAAAATCATCTCGCAAATTTGCCAACCAAACAGATGGATACACGCAACCTTGTGATGAAGTAAGCAAATAGATATTTTTGTGGCTGTGTCCTGACCTCAACAACTTCTGACATTTCTCTGTCATGTTTCTTTGATGTTATTCTATTTGATCACCGACAGGCAAGGAGAGTGAATGCAAAAGCTTGCAGAGGTGGGAGAAAACACGTCACAGCTGAGCTCCACACAGGAATGTAGTGTTGACATTGATGGTCCAAAGCAAAGGGCAAAGCGACGTGACGAGCATCCGAGCAGGGCAGGGACAGACAGAGGGACAAACGGACAGCAGAGACATGAGACACACGAGAAGCTATCATAAAACCCTCCCTGAATACATCCTGGGGGTTGCGAGGTCTCTGAATTAAGCTCATTTTACGTCTTCTCACAAATTAAATATAGCTCACTGGGGGATTTGTGAACTTCCCAACTGTAGTGTGTTTTCAATAAGGCTGTAATTGCTGTGTCTGTTTGAGATACACTCGACAAGCCCTAATGAGAGGTGTTCGTATAGAGATACCAGATGGGATGTTTTATCTCCACCCTTTAAGAGGGTAACAACCATTTATCTTGTTACCAGTCGGGTGACAGGATGCTTTAGCTGAATTGTGTTCGTATCCTGATAACAAAAGCACTCATTGTGCTTAAAGCCAGTGGGTACAAACAAATCGCAGAACTTGTTTCTTGAGGGATAACTTCACAACATATTTCTTCCTTATTTGCTGACACACCATGCAGTAAGCCATCGTCTGAACAGAGAACAGCATGCTTCAGCAGAAAATCTTTTCTTCCTTCTAATCATTGACAAGTGCTATGATTTTTTTCCTGGGGTCTGTAATGCCATCTTGGTCAGTTACATGTTTTACATTAGCAAAACTCCAATGCTCAGTGAGCTGTTTTATAATGAATCCAGCTAGTTTTGTTTTATTCGTTTTTCTAATTACGACAACACTAAAACACTAGTAATAATAAAACAATTGCATATTGCAATATACCATAAAGTTGCACATTATTGGTAATATTGAGGTCATATTACTATCTTGACAGCAATAGGGTTAGGACATTTGTTACCAAATCCTAACCTCACAAGAGAGAGAAAAAAGAAATTTAATTTATAATTATTATTATTATATATAATATAAATTTTATTTTATATATTGGTGTATACTTTTATAGCTTCTCTGTTCTTCATGTTCATGGAAGTAATAACTTAACATAATACTCAGAATAACATTAATTAGTTATTATCCTTGCTTTATCAGCACAATCGGACATAATTTGATGCTGTAAAATATTTTATTTTTCTTTAAACATATTTATTTTCTCTAGTCTTAATTCAAAATTAATTAACTATAATATAAGGACTGCTCAATGTATTTTTGCTTAGGTTTTACACAATAGACCAACAAAGAAGAACATAATGGCTTTTAGAAGCAAAACCCTGAAAAGTACAACATGTATTTTTTTTTGCTATTATTATTCTGTGTCTCTGGTTGTATTTTTAGCATTTTTTTCCTAATGAAAGGGTAAAATATGTCCCAGTCTCAAGTCCTCTGCGCTTTCAAACAGGTTTTCTCAGATCCTTGCAACCTCTGTTTTACTCTGCTGAAGAAAAGCATTCCCCATAGCAATATGCTTCTACCAACATGTCCATGTTTCATTTGGAGATGTTGTTCTCCTTGTAATGTGCATCATCTGTTTTGCACAAAATAGCATTTTACATGGAGGTCTAAATGTTCAGTTTTGCTAATGTATGACAAGACCATCCTACTCCATGTTTCTATGCTTTAATGGTAAGAATAATTCAAAGTGGAATCTTTAGGTTAATGTTTAAATTACATTTTAATGTAACATTTTCTGAAATTCAAAGAATGGAAAACCCTACTGCTGTCAAGATAGTAATATGACCTCAATATTACCAATAATGTGCAACTTTAAATATAGAATTGAATACTACTGATGTTTGAAGTCAGACTTGTTTTAGATTATGAAAACTGACTTTACTCATGGCTGCCTTCTGAGTACCCCTTATATTTACTTGGCTCTTTGTCAAAAAGCTAATCTGATGAGGGTGAGATGTGGAATATTCATATGTACTTAACACAACTCCTTGTGAAAAAAAAAAAGACATTCACACTTCCAAATGGCTTTTGCCGTGTGATAACAATAAAGACGGTGAAAAAGTTCTTAAGTATTATTTATTTATTTATTTTTACTGTAGGTTCAGTAGAAAGATTATTGTGGCTGTTGAGGTTGTAAGTATCTGCAGAGCCACTGTGTGATAGCTACCTACAGTATTGGGGTCATTATAGCTTCTCTGTTCTTCATGTTCATGGAAGCAATGAAACTTTCTTACTCAGCCCCATCCCTTCCTCCGTTCCTCCCCTTGAGCCATTGTTACCCGACCTGCTATGAATATTTCCTCAGCTATCTCTGCTCACTTATGACACTATGAGGTCGCTCGGTCAAAAAACTAAATTCATCCCCAGCTAGTGTGGCTCTTGGCCCAACAAACACACAATCAAATTCTCATGCACCCATAGATCCACATGCACACACTCACACTTACATCACTAAACCATTTTCCTATTATGCCTGATAGTGAGCTGAGTGTGTGGTGTGTCCTTCTCATGGGGTGACCTTCTGAATGGCATGACACTGCATCAAGAAGCTCGAATCACAGTGAAAAAACAATCTCCCTAATGATACCTCTATGTCTCTCCTCTTTCTCATGCACACACTGACATGTATCTTTCTCACTCTTCCCTGTTTCATCTCTCTCGCCTTGCAGTACATTTCATACATCAGTGGGGCTAGGCACCGCAGCTTGCAAAAGCCCTTCTTTTAAGATAAGGATTATTTTACATTGCTGCTTTAGTGGGAGGAGAATTATTAAAACTCCAACACCTACAGGAGCCAAATAGCACCCTCTTCAACCACGCTGACCTGTAGTGTGAGAGACGACATGAAGATAAAAAAGACTTGAAATGTGTGAAACTCGGTTGGTGCACATGCTTTCTCAAACTGCATTTCACCTTGTCGAGGTTTAAATGTACAGAAGTTAGACTGGATTTAATCTAATTTAAAGTATAGTTTTGTAGTTGCTAAATCTAATGCTTCTTGTTCCAAAGGGCAGAAGGACAAGTGAGAGCAGTAGAACAGGGAGGCTTGGTTTAAATCTGACAGGATGGAGCTGCTGAGTCAGGTGGTACACAGAATACTGGGGGACCCAAAGGTCAATTGATCCCTATTAAAATTCTCATTGCGTTGTTGTGTTTCCATACTTGTCCCATTGAGCATCCTCCTTCTCCTTCGGATAGTCAGTACATATCATCTTAGAATGAAATTAGATTAGGTCCTGTCACTTATGTGTTGAACAATTTCAGGCTGAAGTATTTTCCAGTTCAGTAATGCAGCACATTTTCCACTGAAGTGTGGGTGATAAGCTAGCCTTGTAAAAATCAGCCCCTTGTTCTATGCTATTTGCTTTGTCTGGGCTCCCAGCTTTGGGAAATGATGGCTTCCAGGAAGCGTGGACTTTGTTGAAGTTTTAAACTGTATCCAATTGCAAACGTTTGCCCGTGACGTATGTAATGTGCCAGTTTGACACTACAAAGCTTATGTTGTTAACAGCCATCCTCCAGTGCAAAGAGAGAAGTTCCAAGCCAAATTTTTATGTTAGAGAGCAGGGGTAACACGGACTGATCAGCTTTGTTCTCTTCGTCCGCTGCCCAGACAGTGATGTGAAGCGAAATTATAGGATGGCAATGGCCAGACTAGTAATAAGCTTAAAGATGTAAAAGGCTCAAAGAGTTTTAAACACTATCTCAAGAGCCCATAATAAACTTTCTGATTTGGACATAATTTGAGTGTCAATGGCTATGTCAATTATTTGATTGCATGTACTGCTACATCTAGACGTGTTACCAGAGGATATAAGGGGTTCCTTCATACACGAAGCAGTAATTACCAGTTAGTGAGACATCTGAAGTCAATCATGGCAGCGAGGAACTTCACCGCAATGTATTGTAGATGAATTAGATATTACAGAGAGAGAGCATTAAGGAGCTAGATTTTGGGCGCATATCATGTCAGGTGGTTGTATTTCTTTATTTTCTGCATATGGGCTATGCAGGTGTTGCCAAATATTGGATTAGGGTAAATGACTTTGTACTTGCATAGTGCCTTGTCAAATCCATAGGACTCCAAAGGGCTTCACACTACATTCAGTCATTCACCCATTAAGCAATAGTTATATTCTTTTATGCAGATTTAATTTAGTTTTTTTCCACAAGTAAGGTGTCATGTTTTACTACAAGAATAAGTTAAAGTAAATTAAAAAGTTCAGTGTGCCTTTAGGATGTTTTTGTTGTTTTCACAAGCCTGAAAGAAGGCTTGATATAGAAGCATCTAGTATCTAAATTAATTTGACTTTCCTATGCTTCGTTATGCCTGTTATTGATTGTTCTGCAATAGAAAAACTTTTGTAATTTCCATTTCCGCAAAGAAATGGAAATTCCCCAGATGCACGCTTTGTGAGGAAGAACATACACATTTTTAATGATGTGGATCAATATGTTGTGTTTTTAATAACACAACACAGAATAACATTATTTCTAAGTATGAATCACTACAAACTGACATGTTAATATAGCTGCCACTGTGTGAGTGGATAGATGTTTCAAAGCATCAATCAATTGTTATACCAGACAGTTGCAGTTAAAGGAGTTGAAGTCTCATTTTAATAAACAGAAAGCCAGCAATGATAAAATCTCCCTTCACTTGTAAGATGTCTTAAGTGCATACATACTATAAATATAAAACATTGAACAACAAAATACCCAGAGGAACTAACTCTAACCCTCACTGACCAGACCTGAACTCTCATTAGCTCACATTATGGCTCTGTGACATTGTTTGCAATAATTTGCAAAGTTTAAAGGGAAAAATAAGAAGAATCACACTTTCTTTAAATGAAATATATCACTTGTGTTCACTAAGCCAGCATCAAGAAAACAGTGCTGTGACCTTTCCATTTTAATTATGTGGTCTCATAAAACACTAACCAAGACATAAAGTGCTTCAAGTACTGGAATTCATTTTTGCAAATGGATCCACACTTTAAACATGAACAAAGCAACTATCTGTCCCACTGACTCTCTCAAATAGTAAAGTTTGCTTTGTGCAAGGTGTTCTTGGTCATTCTTGTGCCAGATCTGACCATGCCTCACTGTGTGAGGTCAACATGATATGATCATAAAAAATGAAATATGCCATAGCAGAATCACAACAGACAGAAATATCAGTCTGACAAAGAAAATTGCAGTTGGACTCTAAAAATGTTAAAAGATGATGAGGGAAACTAGACAGCTGTGAAAAGTTGTAGGTTGGTTTTCATGAATTCTGAGTGGTCGGTGTGAGTGTGTCACACTGACCACTGGTCATTGGTTTCAGCTCACAGATACATATTTTCTTGCAACAAAATACTGAAGAGAAACTGAGCCATCACAGTAAGAAATGGCTCAGTCTCTTCCTGTACTTCAATGATGGCAGCGACATGTCTTTTTTTTTTTTTTTCTAGTCACACTGTGATTGAAAGTTTACTGTTCTGTGCTGATGTCTGCTGGAGAAAAAGTACAAGACAAACCTCTTGGTATCTTGACAAACGTGTAAAAAGTGGACCAGCTTTGTAATAGGCAAGGAGATGGACTCTGAGACTTGTGGTGGAGCCACAAATGAAGAGAAAGTTATGTTTTATAATGAACAATAAACATCCTTTGTGCATAATTCAGACTGGAAGAACAACTGAAGTGAGAGGCAGGATGGAGCAATTCAGAGATCTTTTGTTCTCACAGTCATACACCTTTTAACAGTGACCGCTAACATAATTTTTGATCTAACGAAATACACAGTAATTGAAAATGTATTCAGAGTCTGATGGATTCTGTCTTATTCTATTCTGTTAACTAGTACAGTGTTAGACAAGTGGTAATCTACAGGAAGCTGTATTGCTGCAAGAAGGTAAAAAAATGTATATTCATTTTAAATGTTACTTAAACTTCAAAAATCACAAAAAAATCAACTTAGAGTTGAAATCTGTAGCTACCCTGTAATACTAATTTTTATGGCACTTCCTGTTGAGGAGCTGTAGAATTTCTTAGTTGCACCTCCTACTGTTAAGTAGGTGAACCGTTCACTGCAGCAGAATGTAAAAATAAATAAATAAAAATACTCTGCTGTGATAAGTTGGATACAGCAGGCTCAATGGTTAAGCATAATCTTATCATAAAGAGACTTATTTATTTCCATTCGATTCTGTGATGTTATAAGTAGCTAAAAGTTCCTCTACTTTTGAGACAGATGTCATATTGAAGTGAGTGTGTTCAAAGGAACTCAAGCAGAAAGCGGTTTTATCTATGGCATACCAGTCTGTACTAATAACATTGAAAAGGCTTTCACTGTTTTTTCAGCCAAGCATCTTTCATCATCTTACTATACTGTTAAGTCGATCAGCACTGCTAACTTTATCGGAGATTGTCTAGAAGGGAAAACGTTGGGATTCTGGAGTCATTTGAAGAATGACATCCAAGACATTGCATTACTTGGATTTTACTGGTCTTGACATGATGCATATTATTCTGGTTGACTCACAATCAGCTGTACAGGCTGATGAGTTGATCAGGATTGATACAACCAAAACAGCATTAGCAAAGTCACATGGAAGGTAGCCTGGCCATTATCCTTCTGTTTACAAAGATTGCCTCTGGTAGAATTTCCTATGAGGCCAATCAGCGAACAGAAGGTAAAGTTGTGAACAATGATGCAAATTTTCTGCGCTGTTTTAGAATTGTGGTCTGTAGGACGCTCTCTATTTTGAGGTCCATGGGAGTTTGCAACTACTTTATCTTGTTTAACACTTCCTGAGTAGCAGCAAACTGATGGAATAATGGTGTGTATAGCCTGGTTGATTCACTCCAAACCAGCTTAAATTCCACATTACCATTGGATAGAAACTGATAGCAACAAGCAACTTTCATTTTACCATGCTAAGACTATTTTCGCAGAGTTTATCAGTATCATACCCAAAAAGCCTCAAGGAACAAAGAAATGCACCACCTTCACTGCAGAAATACGAACATAAAGCAATTGTATCTAATAGATGTGAACCGTTTACATTTTTGAAATTATTTGCAGCAGCTAAAATGATTTTGTAAAATCTTACTCCAATGTGAAGTCTGTACTACAAGCAATGGAATTACTGATACAACACAGAAAATTCAACCATCTCTTCAATATATACCACAGATCAACTTATAATCATTAGATACATTTTCTTGCAGAATCCAGGCAAGAAGAGAAACCAGATGTCACCCTCATTTCTGCGACTGTCTCTTTAAATGTGTACTTGTGTTAACATAGAGGTCCTGAGCAAACCAGAGCACAAAATGATCATCCTTAATGCAGTTGTTTTTTTGTTTTTTTTTTACCAGGCAGAAGGTGAAGCTTTGTTTTGTTCTGCGTGTGGGCAGAAGGGACGGCCCGTATATTGTTAAAACCTTATGCGTCACAAAGCTGTAGTTATTATGAAAGTATTGTGAGGCTGGATATAAAACAGCAAAGCTTTATACTACAAATCTTGTGCATTGGCATCACAGGTGACAATAGAGTCGACAGATTTGTATTTGCTGCAGATTTATGAGAGTGTAAACACTCAAATATTTCTTTGGTAGGGAAAAGATTGTGAGGGAAATTTTATGCTGCCTGTTTTATTAAACAGTACAGGAGTGAATTAAATTCACATTCATCCCACAAAGTGCAAGACTGTGACTTTTAAATTCAGCTATGTATCAAGTGTTGGGGGTTCTTGCTATCAGAGTGCTAGGGCTTCAAATACAGATTACCATTAAAATTTCTTCAACAGTATTAGAAAAAAGCAAAAAAAAAACTATTTCTTTGTGCAGCACTCTGTTATGCGCACACACTTTCCAGAGCTTTATGAACCAAATAAATAAATAAATAAATGAAAAAATCTTCACGCCTGGCTAAGCTCTTGACACAAATACGTTGCTGCGGTATGTGAAAATGTAGATCTGTCTAGAAAACAAAGCATTCTGCAGACCCTCTGGAGACACATATTGTTGACTAAGAAAACAGATCCAATTAATTATTCACAGTATCTTCCTTCTTGAGAATCTCCTCAGACCCAGGCGAGAATTATATCTGGCCTTTTGCCCTGTTTTGCTCATCCATTTGGGTGATCAGGGCTTGGAAGACAAGGAAGAAGGAGCTGGAGTTAGGTACACAACTGTGAGCTATATGTACAATGATATGACTGATAGGGCTATCCATCAAAATGCATTAGATCTCACCAACTCACTGTCTTCCCTGGGATACCCAATCAGGGCTCAACCAGCTGTGAGAAGGCTCTGGGGAGATTAAAGTGGCAAAAGTAACTTTGGGAAATGGACAGCTTTTGTGACAGGGACAATTATTAAGAAATCCTTCAGTCCATTTGACCTTCTATCTTTTCTTTATTAGTTTGAGAATGTGTATAAGTAAAGTTTTTAATAGTGAGGACAAAGATGGAAAGAGATTAAGAGTCCACACAGCGTGAGTGAAACGGTGAAACTCATCTGACATTCCCTTTAAAAACACAGCATGAACAGTAGTGATTGGAAAACTGTTATTGCATAACATTTCTTTTAAAACCAAAAAAGAATAGTCAATGATGGAAACAAAATGTTGAGCCCCATACTCCTGTCACAGAACTGAGCACATCCTTTCACCTGCATTCTGCACAAAACAATTTGATGTTTTAACCTTACAGAAAGTTGTTGCTGAGTAGCTCAGGACACTCATGTCATTTTTTTTTTATTCTCCATGAGTTTTTTTCTTACTGCTTAAATAAAAGCTTACAAACAATGTTTACAAACATTGCTTTGTCTACAAGAATAGACAGATAATAACCATAAACCCTTAAAGTTCTTAGATTTTTGCTCCTTCAATCCATACTGTACTTAGCAGAGAGACAAATCAATAAGTTCCACTGAATTTACATTCCCATGAATTGCAGAAACAGTAGCCCGGCCATTGACTTCCTGTTGAACTGCCTGTAGTTTTAGCAATGGCAGTGTTCAGTCCATGTTGACCACGCTTCCAAACATTGAATTATCATTAACAGTCGCCTCGCTCAGCTTCTCTCTTCACAGCAGCTCAGGCAATTTCCGCTAAGCTTTACAATGTGGAACTTTGTATTACATACGTCACAGGCAAACATTAGTAATTGGATAACATTTAAAACTTAAACAGATGCCAAGCCTCCAGTTATCATGGAGTAAGTACACTAATAGCTACTTAGAGCAGGTTCCATTCAATATTTAGCTTCCACCTTTATAAAGGATTTTCTAAACAGTTTGAACTAGAGCAATGCTATTTCTTTCTATCCCTCATCACTTTTACACCAGACAGAATTTATGTTCTCACATGCAGAACAATATGCTAATTGTATGCTAATTGCACAGAGATGCTGAAGAATCCTAATAATGATTAGCTGAGTTGTTTTTTTCTGCCTTTTTAGCTTGTTCTAAAAGTTTTTGCACAGAAACGTGATTTAATTTTGTTTTGTATGGCAAGATTTCACTTTTGAATTGACCCACCTCTGAGTAGCAATTCGCTTTTCACTGTTTTCTAAAAATGAGTTTGCTGTGACTGCATGCATATCTTTGCATGTTAGACATTAACCATGTACAAATGCTCCAAGCAACCCCTCTTAAATTTTGTAAGCCAACATGCTAAAGAGATTGATTTGAATTATGAAACATTTCTCTCTAAATACAGTTTGGAATATTCATGAAAACTGCCAGCAGCTATCATGAAATGTGTTACTTTAGTTTCTGCTTTTGTAGAATCTATGAAAACACAGTGAAAAACCAAAAATAAATAAAACATACTGTGCTTTATGATGAGAAAGTGGACGACACCCCCCCCCATTCCTGCTGCATCACAGAGGCACACAGAATGATTTGAAGCAACACGCACATCGACGTTCGCTTCGGGTTTACTCTTGTTCCTGGTGCTGCGCTCGTGAAACTCCTGCATTGCACTGAAAGAACTACAGAGCAGAATCCGAGCAGGAACAAACAGCAGGACTGTTGACAGGCTCCTCTCCGCTTGCGTCAGAGATTCATTGCCTTTTTGATTACCCTGCCCCCGCCACGAGAGCGAGTGGATGCATAGAGAGGATCTATGTAGCTCTGCAGTGGCATAATATAAAAAGGGCAAGATGTGATGAGCGCTGGAGGAGGGGAATTTGCGTACTTTTCTCATCAACACTTTTCTTGTTTTCCAGCTCTCCTGTTTCACAACTGCCTGGTATCCCTCATTCTCCCTCTTGCTATTTATCACTGTCTTGTTTGGCGCTCACAGCTTTGGGTCTCTCATGAAGAGATGCACACTTTTCATCCGACAAGTCACTGGAGAAGGGATTGGAGAGATGAAACGCAGCATGCGATGCCAACTGCAGTCAAATGTATAGGTGGGGGGAGCTTGGATGTGGTGCCACAGTCGTATCATGCATCAGCAAGCAGCTTTAAAAACCTTCCCTTTCGTATTTTATCTTGCCCTTCTGTTTTATCCTCTTTTTTTTTCTTCAACAGTAGAGGCTTACCTTCAGGTCTCTGCAGGAGTAACTGGCAGGCTCCCTTCAAGGCATTTCAAATCTGCTCTTCACCCCACGACTCTGCGCTCCTTCCCTGGCTTTGTTCAATCAACAACAACCCTCCTGCCTCCCTCCTGCCACCCAGCTCCTTCTGCTCTTCACTGCTCTCTGTCTACTTCTGTGCGAGAGGGGGGTCTGTGTTCGTGTGTGTGAGGGAGAGTGAGAGAGTAATAGAGAGAGCAAGAGAGAGTCGGTGAGAAAGGGAGAGTGGATAGGAGAGAAGATGTGAAGGATGTTATAAGCTCTGGGTTTTTTCTCGGATATTCTCACTTTTGCCACCCTTGTCTTTCAGGATTTGAACTTTGTGTGTGCCTTTTTCTTCCTATTGCACAGGCGTACAGAAATCGGTCCAAAAATTGTCAAATACTTCCTGTGAGCGTTTTAATGTGAATGTATCAGGACCAGCTGCTGAATCAGTCCAGTTAAATCAGCTGCACATACTTCTGCTGCTTTTCTTTGGTTTTTATGGCATTAGGAATACGTTTTCCACTTCAGGTACCGCTATTCACTAAGCTCGACTAAAAGTGGCGACGTTCCTTTAAGAAACTCTGATGCATGACTGTGTTCCAATATGTCTAAGACGAATTTGTAAGGGATCAATATGTATGTGTGTTTTGATACTGCAGACAGGAAAAAAAAGGAATAAACTTTGTTAAACAGGAGGCTGGCATAATCAATTGCACTAAAACTGCAGTTGAATAAAAGCCTCCAAGGTGCAAGAGTGATAAAAAAATATAAACAGAGAAAAAAAGAAGGGGAGAAAAAAAGTGAGACAGGATAAACATAAAGAGGCCAGCGGATTCAGAATGTCACATTATAAGTTTACCGCAAAGTTCTTGAGTGGATGTCACAAAAAAAAAAAAAAATCAAACTTTTCTTCTAAGTCTAAAGAAAAACTCTAATATCAGAAATAAACTAAATGTTGAAGCAGAAAACAGGAAATGAATAAAAACCTAACCAGTAAGAGGTTAACCAGAGCAACATCCAGTGGCAGAGAGAGATCTTTATTGTAAATAACTGACTCCAAGCTAAACACATAGCCCTATGTTTTCAGCTTTAGACAATGCAAATTATAATCAACTACTATTATTTACATTTGCTGTCTAAAATATTTCCAGTTCAGTGCAGGCCAGCACTGCTTCAATTTATTTCAAAATTATTTCAACATCTCAAGCAATATTCTTTTCAGCACATCCTTTTCAACAATATCACAATCTACATTTTGTTCAAATGAGTTTTCAGAAATCCAAATCATGAAAATGACATAAAATAGAAAATGAAATTATCAAATAATAATATAAAAAAAAACAACTAATTAAGTGTTGTACTTTCTTATAAGAGTTGAATCTTTTTCCTCTGCCAGAAAACAGTTCCATCACAACTTAGATTTCACAAATATGAGAACGAGTTGAAGGCCTTATTTGCACCCAAACTGACAAGTCAAACAAGGAGATCAGAGAAGTAAAGAGTCACATGACAACTGAAGGAACTAGAGATCTACAGCTTAAAGGCAACAGCTAATTATTAATTAGGTTAATAATGGAATTTAAATCTGTTTAATCACTTACTGTACTATTTTTTTTTTGTATTTTAATGAGTGTACTTTCAAGACTTTCAAGGGAATTTTTGTCTTCTTCCAGAAAGTGAAAGACTACGGCTTCCTCCTTCCTCCTTGTGAG
Source organism: Brachyrhaphis roseni (assembly GCA_903066815.1). Classification (NCBI taxonomy): domain Eukaryota; kingdom Metazoa; phylum Chordata; class Actinopteri; order Cyprinodontiformes; family Poeciliidae; genus Brachyrhaphis; species Brachyrhaphis roseni. The sequence continues at coordinate 8,385 of CAEFZY010005405.1, read as the reverse complement.
GAAGGAGGAACATTGTGCTAATTGCTCAATTGCTTTGCTCAAATCACCTGCCATGTTAGTTCATCTCAAATTATTTCCAGAACTCTTAACTGCAGTTCCTAACAAAACAGTAATGTCATTCATCATGATGATGATGAGTATGCTCTCCAAGCTATGATGGAATTCATAGCAAATTAATCCAACATAGAAACAAAAGAGACTCTGTGGGATCATTTATTCTTCATATATTCAATTTAATCAGCTGTTTTCAAAAATTTGAATTCTTCTGTATGGTAATATGGTAGATGGATAAGATGGCATCATTGATACTTAACAATGTTCAGCAGGTAGACACATGTTTAAAAATATAAACATAAAGACGATAATGAATGAAGTAAACGGTCAGATTACAAGACAATTTGACCGTTTACTACCAGAAGTTGCTTCATGTGCTTCCTGTATTGTGATTTATGACTTTGCAGTCCTCCCTCAGGTTCTTCTCTATTGCATGTACTCCAGCAGCTAAAAGCACGGTGACACTGCAGGGATCTGCTTCTTCTTTCATCAGCCTCCAGCCCCTGTGGATGTGATCACACTGGATTACAGAACCTCGAGTATTAAGGCTGCAAAAAGGATGATCTCTGTGACTGGCTTAGGGATAAGAGCTCTGGGCTAGAATCACACTCATGCCAATTATCACACGCGTTAACCATCTCAAAAATAAAACTTCAAGCATTGTCTGCATGGATTCTCTATTTGATGAGCCCCATCATGAAACTGATGTTAAACTGTTCAGATTAAGGAGGATGTAATCATCATTTCACCTCCTGAGGTTCCAGTTCTATTGATCAAAGCCCAGCCCCTTCCACTTTATTGCGTGTGTTGTTCAGTCTGTGGGGAAACCCTTTCAAATTTCTATACATGGCTTACATTATTCTGAAAGTGTCAGAGGTTATTTAGGTTTTGGGTCTTTTTCAGAGTTTGTGTTTTTTTTTTGTCAATTTCTTGTTTTATTGTGCTCAACCTTATTCTTTGTTTTTGTGTTTCTGTCAGCTTTTCTTTGCTTTAGATTTTTTTCCCCCCTAGCTGTTTATTTACTTGTGTTTAAATTTCACAGTGAAACTTTATTCTTTGTTATTGTTAGAATCATCTTTTTCCTGGTTGCAAGTTTGTGATTCTTCTCCGTTGCCACTCCCACACCATCTCTCTGTTTCTCACTCAGCTTGCCTGTCTGGTCTTTACTCTCGGCTGCAGACTTTTCCCAATCAGCCTGACCTAATCAAGTTCTCAGCCTATAAGCTCCTCTTTTTCTGTTATTCAGCACTGGATTCTCCTGTTTGTTCCCGTCATTGTTTCTTTATTCCTCCTGGATTACTGCTCGTGTTTGCTTGCCTGTAAATTTATCCTATCAATATTAAAAAGACTCAAACTCACTGCCTGCATTGTGAGTCCAACTGCTACACTCATCATGACAGAAAGTGTTTTCAAGCTTCATGTAGTAGGTTTGCAAAGATAAATTATTCAAAAGCATTTGAGATTTTTTGTTATTTTTGCTCTAATCATGTATCCAATGAGGATGTTGAAAATCACCAAAATCCCAAATAATGAACTCTGCACCAAACTATCTTCCAAAGAGATTTCACTATCAAGCTAAGACAGGGAATTTAGTTCTTCTTTTTCTGGTATTAGGATATTAGGAAGTTTAATTTGTCTTTATCCTCTCTGCTTCCCCTGGCTGCCTGAACCTGACCACTCAGCCTGACCACTCATCCCAATAGGCTCCATCCTTATGGCTTCCTAATGATTCTTTGATTTAATGATTGGCTGCACTGACACAAATCAGAGTCTAAAGAGTAATCAGCTGACAGACATATTATAACAATCTTTTAAATAAAGTCAAGTTTCTTACTGCAAAACAAAGTTCTAAGTTTTTTACTAAAAACTAGGAGTCATATTTGTATGAGGGAATTTGAAAGATACTGAAATATATAAGCCCATTAGATGATAACAAAAAAAGACTGGCCCAATATTGAAAAGGGAGAATGTAACAAGAGTTATTTAAAAAATAAATTGCTCCATAAATGTTAGAACTCACTGGAGTTTTCTGTTCCAGCTGTAAGTTAAGCATATTTATGCAGTGCCTTGGAAAAGTGCTTAGTGTAGCACAAGATGTTGGAATGCACTTCCTCTGTCCTTTCACTCCACAAACACCAGGGACTTATTTAAAATCTGCTGAAAGGGCATTTATATAAGCACGTATTCTATTAGATATATATTGTTAGATTATTGGTTTAATGTATTGTTTTTATCTCTCTCAATCATTTTAACAAGTAGTATTAATTACCTTCTTCCAAATCCTGTCATATCACCACCACAAATGTAACTTTAATATGTCTTTTGTGGATTTGCTTTTCCTTGATATATCAACATTAAGGTTTTCATAATTTAGAAGTAGAAGGGAAATGGTAAATCTAAGTATAAATACAGCTCTTGTGTGAAGCTCTTAGAGATTTGTTAGAGAACACAAGTCTCCTTAGTTTGCTGCAAGCCATTCAGGCTATTGAATTGAGGTCTGGGCTTTGACTTGGCTTTTTCAGAACATCAACTTTATCTTCAAACCATTTTGTTGCAGCTTTAGCTTTATTCTAACTTCTTTCCTATTTGTTATGGAGTCTTCCACATGCCCTTTGAAAACTCTAGTCAAGTTTCCTTCAATAGTGACTTTCTCTTTGCCACTCTTCCTTATAGCTTTGACTGATGAAGAACCTGGGGGACAGTTGTATGTGTAATGAATAGTTTAGATCATGTTTTAGAACACACTTAATCTAGTTAATAATTTGTGACTTAGCTATTTATTTTTGAGCTTAATCCAATTTGCAAAGAAGACTAGGTCACAATTTTAGTGTCTAAATATATAAACCTCCTAGAAACATTCTTTAAAAAGACAGCCTTAATCACAACTGTGTCGATTTAGGATGGTTGAAGTTTAAGTTACACTTTTGCAATTCATATCAATATCTAGAGTTAGCGTGTTACATTATTTTTTTTAATTTTGACATATGTAGCTCTCACCAAGAAGCTGTTAACACAGTAAGACAACATGAACAATAAAGTAAGCTCATTGTCTGATTAGGGAAGACTTCAAAAACAGAACTCCTGTTTGCATATTTTGCTATCTTAATTTATTTAGGAAAAGTTCAGGGCAATTTTTTTTTTTTTTTGCCCAGTCAACATGCAGTTTATCATTCCATACATTTATTGTCCACACAGGTTATATTTACCCACCATAAGTGAGATTTCTTTTCTAACATAATAATATCATCTTACTGCTGTTCATATGTTTTATTTCCAAGCAACGATCCGAGTAAAAAATAGGAACACAAATCCTGCTGTAGCTGCTGTAGATATTTATGCAAAAAATATGGCCTCTTTATCTAATTTTATTACATTGGATGAACAGAATGTTACTAATCCCTGCCTTTGTCAGATTGCCTAGGCTTAGCGACACCATGTGGAGGAAAAAGGTATGGCATGTGACTCCAACAGAAAGAGAGAAAGAGGGGAAAAAAACTTCCATTCTCTGTGCACAGAAGAATTTTAGCTTTGACAAAAGGCACCTTTAGGTTTAGAAATGTAATTTGGTGAGATAAAATATTTTGGATACCATTGAAGTTCTGTAAGAAGTAAAAAAAAATAAATAAATGCATTTCTCTGTTAATGGTTCAGTACAACTGAAAAAAGAAGCTGCTTGGTCCTGTCCTGCAAGATTGACGTGATCGTATTAATAGTAAATAAAAATTATGATAGAAAAAAAAGCATGCAGACCAATTTATCTATTTTCCATTACTCTGCTAAGCTAAAGTTGAATCCTACATTTGTCTCTTTACTTGAACTTGAACAAATGAAGCTTTTCCCGAGTCTTGGAGGTAAATGCATTCCTCTGAAGTGTTAAAAGTTGACATTTGCAGGCTCAGGTTGCAACATCGCAAATTTTTCAGTAACACCTCTAAAGGCAAGCTTTTATTTTATTTTATCTAATTATATTCTCAGAACAAAATCGTATGCTGAATGGGGGCATGCATATCCATTTAAAGCAAGATAATTAACTGCATTAGTTTAACTTGAAAGGACAAATGTAGGCCGAAATTTTATGTTTTATTTAGAAAAAAAAAAAATTAAGCCATAAATATATTAGTTAAGATTGAAAGCCTGCTTGACATTTTCATCTCTTTGCCCACAGGCTGATGTTCTGCATATGCACTGCATCAGAGTAATTCAGTCAATGCTCAAACTCCCTGACATTTATGTGCTAGAGAAGTGTTCATACCAATAGATATGTTTGTAAAACATTGCTACATTTATAATGACATTAAATTACATGTAGGCAGATTCTATTTAGCAAGCGACTTTTGAAGGTGCCTGAATGCAATGTATTTTATTTAGGAGTGTGAGAGTTGACAGGGCAGTCAACTAAGGATTGAGTTTACTAGACCACACTAGACTAGGTCTGGTGTGGTTCTTTCAACAAGATATTAAAGATCTTGCGGAATTGGCTGTTAATTTTGTTTGTGGTGCATTTCATGGATTGGATTTGTCCAGCAGCAAATTCCAATAAATTAATTTGGATTGAGATCTGTGGTCTTTGGAGGCCATGTCAACACCTTAAACCCAGTGTTTTTCTCTTCGAGCCATTTATCTTTGTTTTGTGGTAGAGCACACTATTTTGTTGAAAGAGACTATGCTAAGACCATTTCCAAACTTACTGATCTATGGCTGTGCAGCATTATATAATATAAAATATAAAGCAACTTGTGTTCTTAGTCATTTTATCACAATAAACATTAACTTGCTCAGCAGTTTGAGCTGCAGTGGTTCAGACTGAATTGGATCCTCACTGGTCAGCCTTTGCTGTCCATGTGCATCAATGAACCATTATCCAGTTGTTGGTTCACCACCTTTTTTCTTCTTTATACACATTCTGGTAGATACAAACTACTGCCAGAAGAGCTGCAGTTTGGGGATGCTCTGGTTTAGTCATCTGCCAACTTACTTATAGGTAACTTTTCAGCAAGATATAAGAGCTTGTTTAAAGTCCATAATTCCTTAGAAACAGTAAAAAAGTATTAGTTCCATTGGCAGATTATTTCACTTATAACAAAACATTTGTATCATGTTATAAGTGAAATTATTTGCCAATGGAAATAGTACTTTTTGAGCCAAATTAACAAATTATTGACTAAAATCTTATATCTTGCTGAACAGTTACTTGTGAGTTAAAATTGTCTTATTTCAAGTGTACTAATATATTTGCACAAGAAACTAAGCCTATATTACTTTGTAAGATTTTGTGTTTTGGCAGTGAATGCGAAAGTTCAAGGGGTATGAATACTTTAGAAAGGCACTATATTCTGCAATAAACCGGTGACAGGGTGTGTTCTGAGTGGGAGACAAAGTCTTGTAGGTGGAAAGATTTTCTGGTATTTCTTAGCCCTCAGGGGCTCATGTTGGAAGTTTCTTATACAAGTTTAAAGACATCTTCCATTTTAACACCACTCTCGTATAATATGCAGAGAAGCTCTGTCAGGCCGTCATTATACCCACCACACACTAGAGATTTAGTCTTTGTTCAGTACCACACAGATTTTATCCTTGTGAAGAGCAAAGAATGTTATAACCATAAAAGTGAATACAAAGTGTGAAAATGCATGCAATGTGATACTCTACATGCAAAGTTACTAGAAGGTGGCTCTAATCATTGCAGTAGAAGAAGGTGTGTTCTTTTGTGTTTGTTCTAGTATCATTTTACATTATAAAGAAGTGAAATAAAGCTTGTTCTTTGCTTGGCACTGACAGTACTACAGATGTGAATGAGGGTGAGAAATAATAATGACTAAGGAAGGAGATTAAAGCTTAAAAAGGGTTTCATATTTCTTCTCCTCATCACTAATGTAAATATTCAGGCTATGTTTCCTGCTCAGTCAGAGTGGAGTCCTTTAAGAGCTGGGTATGTGGCATCATGGAGAAGACTACATTTCATTAATGATTTTGGATTTTGGACGATAACATTTGAGGATCTGTTACAAAACTATAAATAAACAAATAAATTAATAAAATAAGTAAATATACATTCAAAAAAATCTATGGAGCCATAAAGTATCTTTTTGGGGAAAACATGCTATGGTACAATATTTTAGTGGACACACCTTACATGATGAAGAAAGAGCTCTACATGCAAAATGTATGTGTGGTGGAAAAATATCACTACTGAACTCAAGAAACTCACATGAAGCATAATTGTGTCTGCATCACGGTGTGGGGGTGCTTCTCTTCAGCAGGAAAAGGAAGCTTGACAGAGATGATATAAAATTGGATAAAGCCAAATAAAGGAAGAAGTCAGAAAACTGGAGCGTTGAGTCAAAGGTTCATCATCTAGTAGGGGAAAGACCCCTGACGTACAACCAGTGTTACAATGGATTGCTTCAGATCAGAGTGTGTTAGAGTAACCCTAAACTAGACATAAATCAACACAATAATCTATGGCAGCACTTTTGAAAACTGATTCTCACAGACAATCAGATTTAAGGTGAACTATTTTGCATCAGAGAAATAAAAAAAATAATACTCTTAGAGACATAAGCAGAAAACCCAACAACTGTATTTGCACCAAATTGTAGTTCTTGAAAGCATTGACTCAGAAAGGGTCGAACGCATTTTCAGATTGTTTTATTTATTTTAAAAGCCAATTATGCTTTTCCTTATGTGTCTCAGTTATTTGTTACTTTATGTTAACATATCAGTAAAAAAACAGACCAAATAAATCCAAGGAACATTTTTGGCTGTACCTTCACAAAATGTGAAAATTATGGTGACAACATTATTATTATTGTTATAATATTGCACCTTCATAGGTGCATTCTGTTTCTTTTGTTTTATTATCTACAGACTTAATTTGCAAGTCATGAACTGCAAATTTGCTTGTGACTGGAGAAGTTTGTTTGTTTTATTGTTTGTTTTAAAGAAGCTGAACAGGTATTCAACAAATAATCAAGCTACTCTGGAGGAAAATCACAGCAAACCCTACCTGCCAGGCAGGTCTTGCTTCATATTCAAGCCTTAACACTTTTGTCCTTGGCCTTTTTTTGGCCTTCTACTGGACTGCACATTGCATCGGCAAACCTTACTGGATGCGTAAACCCTTGGATTATCAAAACAACCTTTTGCATTCCACTGGGTCTTTATCTTGCCTTTCTACATAAGATTATCTTGCAGAAATGCATACTGATGACAAGACAGTAAATTGATAAAAGATTTCTTTCTAGAAATTCTTTGTAGGAAATATTTGAATTGCCACGGGAGGTAAATGCTTTACAAGCACATTGCGCAGCTTGGGACTGTAGTGGTTGGCATTTAGCTCGTTGCCATTTTTACTCTGAGAATGATGGATATGGAATATGAATGCTCAGTGACACGATGACCCAGCAAAACGCTGCACCCTTCTCTCAGCTTGTTCCCTGTGCTCACAAACACACAAATTCACAAAATGATAAAACCACCGTCTTCAAAATATGAGGTTATTGGGCTCAATTGAAGCACGTTATAAAATGTACCTATTGTGTCAAAGCACAAACAAAAAGTACAAACTTACAATGAAAAAGATAATTTCCTTATTAATACTTTAAAATTATATAATTATAACTTATCACTTTAAATGTTCTCGTCAATTCCACTTGCAAAAAAGGAGAGCAGGAAATCATGTTTAGAATATTGGTGCAGATTTTCATTCATCAATTCAATTGGTAAATGGCCCTTTATAGCACTTCATCATGTCTGAAAGCGCTTCACCCAACCTTCAGTCAATCACACACTGATGGTGGCAAGCTACTACTTTGTAGCCACAGTTTGCCAGAAGCAAGACTTGAAGAGAACAGGCGTTTCAACGTGCGTTCGTTTATTTTCTCTGAACAGAACAATATATCTGCAGTACACACAAGACACAGCAGAGGTCAGTCTAACAGCCTCTCATTTAACCATTAAACAAAAAATTACTGCTTCTTATTTCAACACTCCCACTTATTTTTTTTTTACAATGGTATTAAGACACAAGATAGTGCTGAAATACTTTTAACTCAACCGTTTTTCTGTTTATGGTTTACTTTTCGTCTTGCTATACTCAACAAAAAACATTGTCAACTTTATAATGAACACTACAAAGCAAGACATTCTACCACAGATTTACATTGGAAAAAGTCCAATCTTTCTTCTAAAATACTCAAACTTCTGTCTTGCAAGAGGCTTTGTCAAGATATCTGCCTTCATGTCATCGGTTGGACAATATTCTAACTTGACTTCACCATTCTGCACACACTCACGAATGTAATGGTAACGAATGTCTATGTGCTTGGTTCT